>NHTK01005807.1:0-18602 GCA_002938355.1 Panaeolus cyanescens | reverse complement strand
ATTATGTACTCAATGAAAAACCTGAACCTCAACCGAAAATACGGCTGTATTTTCCTATCCGTACAGACCCTTACTTTTTCGTCTTCGTGGAGTTGTTCCAACCATAGCTGGATCAGTAAAGTACAATGGCCAGATAAACGATCGAATGCTTTACTCAAGGACTTTAGATGGAATCCAATAGAATCCAGCGAAGAAGAAAACAGATAATTAGGATCTACGCTAACTCGACGGGTTTGGTGCTAAACGATACAGTATTGGTGATAGATAATAGTGAAAAGGCCAAATAAACTACTATACAAATAAGTATCCTGTTAATTAAGAGAGGTCGCGCCCAGAGGTTTTGCGGACTACGACGGGGTAAAAGTAGACACAAAGTGGAAGAACAGGACATTCCGTTGTCCGATTTGAAAGCCGATAATGATAATGCTATAAGCATTTAAATATGCAGGGAATGAAGGGACACATCTATCGGGAGGCTATGCGCAGGTCGTGTTCCATCGCCACGTGTGTGAGAGAGTGGGGGTAATTGACATCATGATATGCTGTCTTGCTGAAACATGGAGGGGGAGAATGGTAGTGTGGTAGGAATGCTGGCTCAGGTGTATCTACATCAAACAGCTCACAGGCTAGATGATCTAGACGAAGAACAAATACAACCCAAGATTAGTTTAGAGTCTTGAAACTTGACACACGGTGAGTGAACGCCTACCTGCTAAGGAGATATGTCCGCCCATTGTATGGAGGGCGCTAAGAAGTGTTTGGGTACAGTGCCTGAGGAAAGCCACGGCATATAGAGATGCAGGACTGCCTGACCCTGAGTTGTCGCTTGAGCTCGCATTCGCAATCACACGGCGAAACGCTTTGATTATGGATGACCAGCACACCTAAAAGAGAAGAAAGGAATATTAAACAGATTAAGAAGAGCCGGTTGTATTAGTTAACGAATCATAGAAGGATGACGACTATGAAAAGCTTACCGCTAACGTTGGGTCAAGATATTGGTAATCCTGATCTGTCAGCTGGTTCACAAGCTCCACCAATCGTTTCGCTGCCCATGAGACTTGTGGGTTCATCACATTGTCCAAATGAAGGTGAATTGTAGACGAGAGAATAAGGTTGTGAACGAGGTAAAGGTCCGTATCAAAGTGGGGCTGGTCTGGATGATCATGTTGTCGACCCACAAAAGGCTGGACCATGGACGATATGCGTTCAAGTGCGACTTCAGCGGAGTGATGGTATACCCACGTTGATCCATCTTGGGCATCGAAATCTGCGAGAATTTCCCAGTCAGATATGAGTAGACGAAATCAGAGAAACCGAGCATACCACTCATCCGTATGGCACGGTCGAAAATACACGACGCCATGATTTTGAAAGCCGTGGTAGACCAATAGGATCCATGGAAGCTTTCAGAGTCGAATAATTTATGAATTGGGCAGTTTGATGCTGTCAGTTCCTGAAAGAGAATGTACATTAATTCCATGATATCGGAGGCGAATAAAGATAATGAAATTTACCAATTGGACGTGCTCCATAGTAGGTAGAGGAGTTGTAATGTGGCGTCCGAGCAGATCGAAGACTGGGGATGCGTCATTGCAATTTCCATAGGCTGACCAGAATTTGTCGACCATAAAAATTTGCCAAAACACAGCAGACCTTTCTATCCAATCCTGGGAGTTGTGATCTAAATTGAACTCGAGGTCGAATGGATCAGTGGAGAGATGGGGATGGAATATCTTGTGCAACCCCAAATCGACAGCCATCCGTTTTGCGGCAAAGAGGTGCCGGTTTCCTTCCATAAATCGATTCTTGAAAAAGAAGTATTGTGCAAGTAAACAGAGAGCCGAAACGATGAAAACGTCTTGCTGCTCTTGGTTATTGTGCAACGCCGTCGAAACCTCGTGTAGAGCCTGTTCGAGCAGTGATTTCTCAAGACCACCAGGAATAGAGTCTTTAGCGTAGAAGGAGCCGAGAAGATAAATGACACTGGTCAACGTCGAATTACATGTGGCATGTGGATAAACCATAGAAGCCGTCACTTGGTCAACACGGAATGGGTTGGGATAAAAGCAGCATTGTTTCCGATGATTAAGAAAGCTTTGCATTCTGTACATCGAAGAGTCAGAAAGTTCTATGAATAGAGACGGCATGGATAAGAATTGCAAACGTACAATGCGTGTTGCATCTCGGCAGATAAATTCACTTCTGATTGAGAAGAACGGCCCGCTGGGCCGTACCCAGCAGGTTCGGAAGATAGGGCATTATGAAACGTTGGAGGTGTGGTGTTTGGATGAGATGGTAATGATAATTCAGATGGAGAAGGAGAAGAGGTGGAGGAGAAGTCGAAATGGGTATCAGTTAGTGTCACGTCAAATGGCAACGAAGGAAACATTGTCGACAGTAGTGGATCGAGGGAAGTCACATCCCAACCGAGGGGGTTTGATGAATCCATTGTTGGTGGCGATGTGAAAAGATGCGAGTTTTTGGGATCGTCAAGAGCTTTGATGATGAGAGATGGATCACAGATGGCAGCAGAGTTGGATGGGCCAGGGACACATTCCAACTCGCGCACTTTAGCTTCGAGTGTGTGTAGTTTCTCCCTCAAAATTTGGGTACGGCTTTTCTTGGAGCTATCGTCGTATGTACACTCGTGCCCTCGTCTCATGGTCGTACATTGATGGCATACAGGTCGTTGTCCATCGCATCGCTGAAACGTAAGAGTCAGATCGGCCAATCAGGGTTCTCGGAGAGAGCGCGACCACATACTAGTTTTCTTCGTCTGTTAGATAGTGCAGATGTGCGCCGTCAGTATCGAAGCACGTAATTGAAGTGTATGTGGTACGTCTGAAGAACCCCACAAACGCGTACTTACCGACACGAGAGACATGCCGAACCGCGTCGAAGGGTGGCATTTGGTTCCGATGGGTTTCGCGGCATTGATGTAAGTGAGAATAAGGTTGAATAGTGGGTGCCAACTGGTGCCAATTGAGGTCGTGAAGATAGGTGGGGATCAAAGTCTCCAGAGCTTTCCTGTGCTTGACCGAAGTTTATATCAAGAGACAAAACTAGAGTGTGGTGGTGTGATGAAAAAGCCGACGAGGTCGCAGGTTTATCCGTCCTTATAAGTACGAGTCTTCCAAACTAAAAAGGAACTTCTGCAAGCTGGGTCTCCTGACCCTGACAAGTTTTTCAATTCACAAGTTGTAAGATTTCTTTCCGTTTGGAAACCTGTTCGGCAACCTTTGACGTGAGCGAGATGACTGACTCAGAAAGGCAGTGGAATCCAAACGTACTTACAGATTTGATGTCAAATCGTCACCGAACCCGAAATCCGTGTTCAGATACACAGCACCATATGGCAAGTTGTTTGGGAAAACAATTCAATTGCTGGAAGACCCTGACGACACTGCAAATCATCGCCCGATGTTCAAGTTCAACAAGGTCCAATCATCCTCCCGTTCTCACCCAGCGCTGGGTCCAAGACAGTTGACTCGACATCAATTGTAGTCAAAACCTCAGTTCTTCCTGTGGATTGTCGCCGATTCTATTGATAGTTCGAATTCTCATCGGTTACCAAATCCTGTCCGGATTCATCCCATCTCGAATTGTTTCATCATTGTCCCAGAACGAATGCATTGTCACAGAACTAGCACAAGTGTCATGCGCCAGTACGCCCTAGTCTTTGCTAGAAGTGTCAGTTTGGGGTAAGGAGGCTATGATGAGGCACAAACTGTTGATCATCATTGTCAAACATATTGAATGGGTAGAACTACCCACAAACGGACGATGAACTTTGTTTAGCATTGAAAAGTAGACTGAATAGAGACCCTGCATCCAGTATTCGTGAGCATCTCAAGTGAGAACTTGGCCAGCTATCGGAAGAATGAGGCCGCTGTTGCGTCGCGCCCCGCCAGGATGTAGCACCCAAACAGCTTAAATGACGTTACGGGGTCATAAGGTTCCGCAATGACTTCTAAGGAAATATGGCCTGGTATTGAGAAGTCTATAAAGTGTCTAAATACTTATTTTCGTCCAACAAAGATGGACCTGAGGTTGTCCCAGACTAAGGAAGGTGACTGAGCAGCATCGATACCGTGCCAGAGGCCCTTATTCTTGTAGTAGTCAGCGACAGGTCCGGTCTGGGAGTGATATGTGGAGAGGCGCTTGCGCAAGGTCTCGACGTTGTCATCTGAGCGTTGAATAAGCTTCTCCCCAGTCACGTCATCAACACCGGGCTTCTTTGGTGGGCTGGGGAAAATTGATAATGCTTCAGTTACAAATTTTGCGTGCGTAAATGTTGCCGAAAAATACATACTTGAATTCCTTGTGATAAGTACGACCACTTGAAGGGTGGATCAGACGGCCAGTTATGCGAGAAATGAGGAGTTGGTCGTCAATCAAGAGTTGGACGACGGAGTCGAGTTTTTCATTGCGAGACTGAAGCATGCCGTCCAACTTCTGGGCTTGGGGCACTGTACGGGGGAATCCGTCCAAAACGAAGCTGATGTAACAAGCAAAAAGGGTAAATGTCAACAATCACAATATGACGCAAAATTTGGACTCGAAACAGAGAATGTTTATAATAAAAAAATAGGCAACATTAACCACTATATAGTGTACAAGGAAAAGGAAATAAGAGCTGGAACGTGTGGGGATTTTCTACTCACCCATTCTTGCACTGGGGGTTGTTCTCCAATTGGTCTTTGATCATTCCGACCATGATATCGTCCGAAACAAGACCTCCGGCATCCATGATCTTTTTGGCCTCAACACCTAGGGGCGTCTTTTGCGCAACCTGTTCGCGCAACATGTCACCAGTGGCCAGGTGGCAGACACAGAAATCGTCGCGAATTTTGGGAGCCTGGGTACCCTTGCCTGGCCACAGCGTTTGTCAGTGCAAATCATTTCAAATGTTCCAGACTCTCATACCGGCACCAGGAGGACCCATCAGGATTGTACGGAGCTGCTGAGCTGGTGACTTTGCAGCTGGAGCCTTAGCCTTTGCCTCCAACGCGTTAATCTTGTCATTGAGTTGAGCAACGAGGGATTTCAAGTATTCAAGTTCTTCTGAGGCACCCATTGTGATAAGTTAGCAGTAAGGACGACGTGGAGGACAAAGGCAAAGGTGGTTGGGGAACGCGAGCAAGGTCGAACGCGGCGTAATTCGTGTCAAAATGTTGGGATTACGGCAGTCCCGGTCGGAGTTTAAGCGGTTAGCCCGGGTCCGCCTCAGTGCCTTGAGCCGAAATTCGCCGATTCTCTTGCATGCAAGTTCAATAGAGTTCAATATCGTAGAAAAGAGACGAAGGTGCAATAAAAGAGTATTTATGTTTAAACACTTTATTCACTGCATTAACTTTTACTTTTTTTCTTTTTTTTTCAAAAAAATATCAGTCATGTCGTTGGCCGGTTCACAGGCAAGAACCAGGTAAATATTAGCTCAGTCAGAGGCATAGACTGACCCGAACACTTCCGTGTCAGAGTAGGCGTTTAGGAGACCTTGAAGGCTCTCAAAGGAGACTGCCCTTTTTCTCCCTTGGCACGCGAAGCTACTTTACCTGGCGCCTATTCATGAAGATGAGGATATTCGCGGAGTTTCAAGTGCCGCTGTTGCCGCTCAGAAGCCAATGTCAATTATGACCAAACAAGCGATTCACAGGCTTCCACGTCGGTGCGCGTCACGACCAAAGTAATATTCTCAACGGTCATCTCGACCACCATGCTGTCTTTACGCAAACTCATTGTACTCGTCGCTGGGTTGGCGAGCTTGGCCAGCGCAAAATCCAGTACTGGAAATTCAGTTTTAGTCGTCGTCGAACCAAAACGCCAGGATGACTTCTCAATATTCTTTGACGGGCTAAAGAGTACGTTCTTTCACGCGAGCTGAGGTTAAATTGACGACCTTAACCACTATGGGATGTAGAGAGAGGCTTTGAACTTACCTTCAGAGGACCAAAGGATGCGACACCTGAACTGATTGAATTCGACGTCCCATCCTTCAACCACGTCATAGTCCTCTCAGCAGAGACCAAAAGTAAGTACTTCAAGCGCCAGGCAAGAAGCGATTTCTGAACTTTTATGACAGACTATGCAAAGGATATTACACCCCAATCTCTCCTTGGCCTGCTCAAGTCTAATACCAATCTAATCTTACCACTCTCGACAAAAACGACGCCCCTTTCTGCTCTTGCTGCAGAATTCTCATTGATTCTTCCACCGCCAGGAACACCCCTTATTTCTTACTTCCCAAAGCGTTCTGAACCAGCGTCACTTATTCCAATTAAACCCTCAAAGCACGACGACCTCAACATAATTTCCAAAAATACTGCTCCAATCTGGTTTTCTGGTGTTCCACAGGCACTCGGAAATAATCCGCTACTTGTGCCTATTTTGCACGCGCCAGCTGAGAGTTTTGCCTCAGAGGTAGATGGTGGCTCTCCAGACGCGCTCGTTGACTCTGCAGAGAAAGGTGGTGAGGGGCTTTGGGCAGGAAGTCAGCTCGGTGTTGTGACAGGATTCCAGACACTGAATGGAGCTCGTATCACTTGGTTGGGTGGTGTTGACCTTTTGAAAGACGAGCTCGCGCAGAAGGAGATTTCACCGTTCGTGTCCCCATATTTGAATCTGTTGTCTAAGCTAAATTATCATCAACAGAGGCGTCAAGTCTGGAAACGCTCAATTTGCACAAGATGTTGCTGCGTGGACATTCCAGGAGAACCTCGTACTGCGTATTGACAAGGTTGAACATCATCGTGTTAATGCTACAGGTCCCAGTGAACAATACACCAACAACGACCAACTTGTTTACTCCGCATTCGTTGACAAGTACAACCCCCAAACCGGTGAATGGGAACGATATTCCGGCCTGAATGATCTCCAGCTCGAATTCACAATGTTGGACCCTCATATCCGGACTGCGCTTCCTCCAGTGAAAGGCACCCCCGGAAAGTACTCTGTCACATTCCGTGCTCCCGACAGACACGGTGTTTTCAAGTTTGTTGTCGACTGGAAACGCAAAGGGTATGTTACTCCACCTTCACTTTGAATCACCGGGCAGGTCATAACTAATCCATTCACTTCATAGCTGGACATACCTTCAGAGTTCAACGACCGTTCCAGTTGTCCCACCTCGCCACGATGGATACCCTCGCTTCCTCTCGGCTGCGTGGCCATATTATGCAGGTGCTATCAGCACCAGCGTAAGCTTTGTTCTTTTCTGCACTATCTGGCTTGCAGGAGAGGTCCGGGAATCGTCTAAGAAACCCGGAAAAGCAGGCAAATCTGAGTGAATGAGGTGAACACTAATCACGGATATGTGGTCAAAACCCCTCGGACTAGATAGGTGGCACGGGATACCCAACGGATTTTGAGATTCCAGAATGTAACGAGATTCCTGTTGGTGTAACATAACTGTGATCAACTGTGATTGTATTGGGATGAAATCCTTCGGTTTTCCGTGCTGAAACAGAGTTCGTTTTGATACCCCATTCTTCGAGGACATCCTAAAGGACTAGACCTGCATTGGAAGGTGATGATGGTACCTGTTCTTCTTGAATTGTGCAAGTAAGCTCGGCGCCAGCGATAGATAGATGGTGTCGGTGGCAATAGGGTTCATGTTAGGATTTCATCTTTGATTTTGGCAAGATTTTGGGCATGTAGCCTGTAGGGGTTGTGTAGGGGTAGAACTATTACCCTTGAATTCCTTGCCTGTTTGAATGCCCAACTGTGTGTCCTACCTCACTTGTCGCGCGCATTTTCTATGCAATTGCTATTCAAACTGCAAGCATGGTAGGTTGCAAGACGGGAAGATTGGCTATACTTGAGCACCGCTTCTGGATGGTTGGATACCAACAAATCGAACAGGGTTATCGTCGGGTGCGTAACTCAGCAGATAGGGACTGATGGAGGAGGTCTGGGGACATCAATTGTTACATAAATTAAAGGCTGTGAGAGGGAGATCGTATCCTTGCAATGTGTCTAAGTGCATGTCTTGACTCTTGAGGTGTAAAGGGATTCAGGTTCAATACCGGACAACATACCACCGAGCATTTCAGTGATGCGCTGACCAGACCTGTCATTTCCTTGGATAATTGTGTACGTGAACCTCTTTCTCCGGATTATTTGGCGAATTCTGAAACACCTGAAATACCAACCGTGCCAACAACCCATTCAGTTGAATACTGTGACTCTGTCTGTATCAATTCTGAGCAAGATTGATACAGAGATCACCTTGATCGACCTTAGTTGCTTGTTAGTGCTTCGGTATTTTCGATATACCAGTTAAGATCATATACCCATAGATGTCTTTTCTCTTTCCACCCAAGTCGACATTATTGCCTAATACACGTCTCCTCGTTTTGACAATGATCCGTAAAGAGTGGAACCCCCTATTATGGCGGATGATGAAGGCCTATTAGATGTATGTATCTCAGGACAAAAGCGACACCCACTATCACCCAGGTAGACCAGACCCTTCAGCACCCATCAGCACTCATAGAATCTTTCGCCCAAGGAGACATGCACCTGATGCTCATCTCCGTTTTCAAATCGTGGAGAAACCTCGGTATCGACATTTTTTCAACTTTTCGTTCGGAACATCGTATTGTACCTTGCGAGAGTACGCCGTCGTACAAGATAAAGCAGCCCTGCCCAAGGCCCTTTCAAGGCCTTCACTGTCCAGACCGAAAATTTGCGCGACGACAACGACATAATTCCCGTTAATGAAAAGATGGAAATCAGGATCCCGTCCAGTGCATATGGTGCCCGACCAGGGTTTCATGCCACCGTAACCTCCTGGCAATGAAATCTGTAAAATCAATTGAGGTCGCCATATGGTCAGGCATAGTCAACAGATGTCTGTTACGGGTTCTGATTCCTGACGGCAGCTACAACATAAAATTTCTGGTCTAATAGAGAGTTAGTTCAATGATGTTTCATAGGGCAATAGCCTGGAGTCCCCATGTGGTACAAAACATACCAAGTTCGGCTTTAATGAGTACACGAAGGGAACGCGCAAGAAGCTGGTGGCGATGCATATAATAGAGTTAAGCGGCCAGAGACTAGAGTGCTTGACTTTTTGATAGATGCAATGAAGAATGTCCTTTATGCGGTAAATTTTTCACTGGGATGGCATCTGACGCCGAAAATGTGGAGAGTATTGCACCCTAGTGTGCCAATAAGGTCGTTCTCCGCGACTCTGGGTATATCCTATGGGATTCAGTTAGAGTTTGACGAGCAAGATTGCTTCTTTCAAGTTGATCGTTTACGTTGTCCACGCAGTATTGATGATCCTTTTCGCAGCTGAGGCGAAGAACGCTGCAAAGCAGAGAAAGCCGTCAAACATTCTTCGGAACAGCTGAGATGCCATGGACATCCATTCCCAGTGATAAGAAACTTTCAGGAGTTGTAAGCAAATTCAATGAATCAGCCACGATGGTGAGCTTACAAACGATTTTTGGGATTCATTGAATTGAAAGTTCATTACAATTCAACTTGACCCGCGAAGGTGACCTGCCTAAGGGAGGTTTGATGAAAATTGAGGTCCATAGCGTCGTCCACGAGATCAAAAAATAACTAGTACAGACGTTGAACGGGACTAGTACCAGAAGAAGTTTGAATTGGTTCGATTCCAGCAATGCCGAGTAGTACCAGTCAGATATTCAAGATTAAAACTTTCTAGGTGGAGAGGAAAGCCATTCTGGGATCACGCAGCCTTCAATGTTTGAAGGAGCAACAATTGTTTTCCTCCAGTTCATGTATCAAAATCCATTAGTTTCCAAACAGTGGCGACGGAAGTCTCAGATCTCAGAGTTCGGTGTTGTACGGGCAAGTCGCACAAGTAGCATCAGCTGCAGAAATCATTGGCACACCAAGTAGGTCCAGGAGCCCCAAATGTGTACAGGTAGGTTCAGAAACACAATTGCGCGTTATTGGAACATCCAAAGAGACTTTGAGAACCAAGAGCGATCCATAGAAAACCTAGAGGTTTAGAGGCTAACGTTGTCACAGGTATAGGCGGAAGTCAAGATGATAAAATGGGTGAGAAACAAGGCGGGTCGGTGACCCGAGCCTGACCCAAACAGAGTCAATGATGGGTGTGACGTGCAAAGCCCTTTAATCCCAGCGTCAACCATCTCTTGCAGCTTCTCATTCTCTTAGAGCTCCCACTCGGACTTTTGGGTAGTTTGTATGCCGCAAGGTTGGCCTGCGGTGGGAGTTAGGACTTCCAGCGACGATAGTTTAAACGCATATAGCGACATGCAGCACGACACAGAAACAGAGGCCTTGTTGCCCACCTCCAGGGCGGATCTTCATCCCGCAGTTGGTTCTCCAGCAAAGGCGAAGGCACCAACCACCAAGTCCCATTGTACCCAGAAGCAATTCAATGCTTTACACGTTTCTGCCGCATTCGTGCTTGGTACCCTTGCATGCGTGGTAGCACAATATGCAATCTGCGGTACAAACTGCTTTAGCCGTACCCCAGGATCGCAACAGGCAGCAGGGCACCACGTTCAAACTGACGAACGCGTTTCAGTCATGGCGCCTCCTTATGTTGGCTCTACCACGGTTCACCACTTCCCCCCGACTAAGCCAACGAATGCGTATCCCTCATTATTCCCAACAAATGTTGGTTACCCAGGAGGCACTCCCACTGGAGGAGAGCCAGGTGTTATTGCCACAGCACCAGCATACCCCATGCACAATGGCCAGTGCGGACAACAGCTCTTGAAACCAAATGATTTACACTTCAAGGCGCCTAATCACCTAGATGATGAAGAAGATGATGTCAAGAAGAAAAAGAAGTCCAAGTTCAACCTCTTCAGGAAATGGGGCAACCTTTCTCCATGGTACAGCGTTGAAAGGGGCGCATTCGGACTTGATTCTAGTCCAGAACCCCCGGAGCAATGTAAAGTCACTGGCCTGCATTTCTTGCATAGGCATGGTGCTCGGTATCCAACTGCATGGGGTGCGCCATTTATTGTCGCCTCGAATCCCAAGTACTAACAGCTTTCAATTTACAGCAAATTACGGTGGGCCAGCAAAGTTACCAGCTAAACTTCACAAGGACCCAGCGTCATGGAACGCCACTGGCAAGCTAGATTTCCTCAACAGCTGGTACGAGTTATAATTTACAGTTATACGTCAGATATACTAATTTTGGGTGTGATTAGGACGTACAAGCTAGGAGAGGAACGTAAGTATAATCAGTCTATCAAACACCGCCCCACCCCCTGACCTCCTGTTTGCCAGTCTTGACGCCATTCGGAAGACAACAACTTTGTAAGTACAATCATTGCAATATAACAACGATTGGACCTGACATTTTGCAGTCGATCTTGGAATCTCCCTTCGCATGAAATATGGCTTCCTTTTGGAGGTTTGGGCGTTTTTCGCCAGCTCATCAGACACACGAAGCTGATCTTTACTTAACCAGAAATTTACTGAAAAGAATACCATTCCTGTCTTCCGGACGGAATCTCAGTAAGGGCGAAAGTTTTCGTTGTTTGATAGCGACTGACGATTTGTTTTTTCTATAGGGATCGTATGTTGGCATCCGCATTGAACTTTGCCATCGGATTCTTTGGATACCCTTTCGATGGACAATACCAGCAAAGCATCACCATTGAAGAACCTGGTGTGAGATACATTCATTTTATGAAGACTCCATGAATGCCTAACTATTTTCTTTTCTCCCTTATTAGTTCAATAATACCCTCGCTCCATACAAAACGTTCGTTTATTTTTCCATCTCCGCCTTTCCTCTGGTACTCATCCCTTTTCTAGTTGCCCCAACGCAAACGACAAGAGCAAATCCGACCGAGGCTTCTGGTATGTTAAGAACTGGTCTGAAATCTATCTTGAAGATGCTCGCAAGCGACTCCAGAAAGATATCCCTGGATTCGAGCTAGCTATTCAAGACGTGTATACAATGCAACAGCTGTGTGCTTATGAGGTACTTTCATAGCCCTAGACTCGTCGATAACGACTAAGCATTCCCCTGTTAGACTGTCGCGCTTGGTTACTCTAAATTCTGTGAACTCTTCACAGAAGAGGAATGGGAAGGGTTCGACTATTCGTGCGTCTCATTTGACATATTCAGGCGCTCAATTATGTTCCTAATACAAAATGTAGTCTTGACCTTCAGTTCTGGTACGGGTCCGCATTCGGATCCCCTGTTGCCCGTGTCCAAGGCATTGGCTATGTTCAAGAAATGGTTGCTCGCCTCACGCACACGCCTATCGAAACTCACAACAGTTCCACCAACTCGACTCTCAATGATAACCCCATCACCTTCCCTCTTGACCAGCCCTTGTATGTTGATGCTACCCATGAGGTTGTAGTGTTAAACAGTATGTTATTCGTCTGGCCCTGCTTCGTTTAGTTTCTGACAAACGCCTAGTCATCACTGCTCTCAATCTCACGTCGTTTGCCCAAGGAGGTCCCCTTCCATATACCCATATTCCGAAGAACCCTACCTTCAAAGTCCGAGAGCTTGCACCTTTCGCAACCAACATTCAATTTCAACGTATGTCCCCTCTTTGTCTCCTGCTAAAATATGCTTATACCTTTCGATTTAGTATTGGAATGTGACTCGGAGCCCGATACTCAAATCCGGGTTATTATCAATGACGGTGTTGCCCCTCTTACTGGCATCCGCGGATGTCCAGAAAGCAAGGATGGCCTTTGCTCTGTCAACACATTTGTTGAGGCTCAGAAGCAGACCATTGCAGAGACTGACTGGATTTGGGAGTGTCATGGAGATTGGACTGTACCTGCAGGTCCTGAGTGGGAGACTGTTACTGGGTCGCCTCCTCCCAAACCTGCTTCCTTGTAATATTGACCCTAAGGAATTGTGGTGACGTGTGAATGTTATCGAACTTTCCAAAGACAATACCATAGAATTTGAACGAAGCATCGTTTTTTCCCGTATAGTATACATAAGAAACTGTCGTAAGTACTTATTTGCCGCTGGTTGAACATAATGGTATCACTGGTATATGAAACGTAGTGCTGTATTTTCACATTCATTGGCAGACATCCTCACGGTAATTCAAGGTCATCGAAGGGTATAAAAGGATTCCAGTTCAGAGATAAGTACACAGTCTCAATAAATAAGCAATATCATAGCATGAACAAGTCGAGAATAATTTATGTACTACTATTTACTGGTCGGATGAGGAGGGGCATTTGATTATGCTTGTCGGGATCCGAGGTTAGAACTGGACGCTGCACAATTGTAGATACCCGCGATATTTCGTTGGCTGGGACTGCGAGCTCGAATTCAAAGGCTCGAATCAGAGTGAACAAGAGTGCTTTCATTCTGTGTGGGTGAACATTAGTAATGATAAGCTTTGTACGATGTGAAAGGTAATGACGCACTCAAGAAGAGCATATCGGTATCCTATACACGCTCTGGGACCATTGAGGAACGAAAGTGTATTTCCCCAAACGCTTGGAATTGGACCAGATGTCGGAGAAGGTTCTTCCCATCGTTCGGGTCTGGTGTGAGGGTTACATGAGCTGAGTTGGCAAAAGAAACGAGCCACGTACTTGAATTCCGTTGCGTCCTCGCCCCATATTTCCTCTGTACGGTTGACATGTGAGATAGGGATCATTATCATGTGGCCTTTCTTGATGCTTGATTAAGAACGATGTCAATGCGCCGTCTATGCAAGAAAATACAGTGCTTTACTGACGGGATCTCATGCCTGACAACGCCATGATTGTCGATGATGGGCTTGCTAAGGGGTAGCATATCATCCTTCTGTGCAACGCGTAAGGTGGCTGGGATCGGTGCGTAAAGTCTCAAGGATTCCCGCACAACATGGTCAAGATATTGCAGACCGTGCAGCTCGTCATTAGTGGGCAAATGTGAAGGAAATGCCAATAGCTCCTTTCTAAGTTTATTCTGAACACGCTTGTTGCGCGACAGTGCATAAAGTGCCCAACAAGTGCCAACACTGGTTGTTTCATGGCCTGCGATAATAAATGTTGGAATTTCTGGGAGACACAACGTGAGCAACGCACACTGGACGTGGGACAGTAAATGATACATACGAGAAAGGACATCGTTGTCACTCAGGCGCTGGTCCTCAGGAATGCCCGGCATTGCGTTGGCACGAACAAGCAAAGAGAGCATGTCCCGCGACCGCCAGCCTTTGGAAGCACTGTCAAAGCTCTCTGCTTGAAGTCTGGCACGGGTATCCCTTAACAGCTCCGCACTAATGCGAAACATGTTGCGGAATGCGATCTTTGCCTCAGCGTCGCCAGGTACAGGCAGGAATCGAAAGATAGGAAACAAGCTCCGAAGAACGGCGGGGACATTCAGTTCACCACCTGTCTCGAAAAGTGTTTTGAATGCTCTGTTAAGTTCGTTCTTATCGGGTCCATCTGGAGTCAATGCCTCGAAGTCGTAGTTGAAGCCTAGGTTGACTTAATATGCAACAAATGCTAGAAGAGACGAGCAGCTTACCTGTTAGTCCGATAACATCTAATGTGGCACGGCTGAGCCACGACAGTGCATCGATACGCTTTGGCCCTTGTTCTTCAGCGAGCTCTGATAACCACGCGTCACGAAGCTGCAGAGTAACATTAGAGGCTATAACCGCTGATCATGCACGACCTTCTAACCTGTATCGTCTTCTCGACAACCACGCTTGCTATTTCACGCATTTGCTGTGGACCAAATGCTGGATTCTGCGCAAATTTAACTCTCTTCTTTGGACAACTTTATCTGTACAAAAACATACAAGGATTTTCCGCTGAAAAGATACTTGATTTCAGAAAAATCTCAGGAGAAAGAAATTGAAGCAGCACGAACTTGGAGTTTATGAGCATCCCCCTCCACCAAGAGCACGCCTAACAGTTGGTTGATATTGAACCCCTGTTGCATTTTAAAGCAATGAACACCTTACCCGAATCACCAGTGACCTGCTTCAGGCTGTAAACAGCAGCCTCTGGTTTCTGGTAATCATAATTGTTCATAACGACGTGATTAATGGCTTTGAGGTCGACCGTATAAAGCCTAGTGACCTGGACATATCTTCGGACGTTAGTAAAAATAACAATCACAACAAACGACGAAACGTACCCCAAATAAACCCTTATATTTCATTGTACTTCCATACCTCTTTACCCATTCCTCGTGGCGGGAGTCGTTTCCCTGTCCGATGCACCATTTAGCACGTATGCAGTAAATACAGTACATCTAATTTCACCGTATCCCATATCTCACGAAAGTTTCCCAAGGCAAAGCTTCTACTTGGAGGTCCACGTAGCAGCCGTAGTGGTGAAGTTAACTCGCGATAGACAGCAATCACAAGCTTGGTCACCCCATACACAGAGATTGTGACCCCAAATAGGCCAATAACACGAACGGATGTGCTGAAAATCCCTGAGAGGTTGAGATAATCCATTTCTTATGCGGAGTTTGACGGAAGTTGATGTAGGGAGGTGGTAAAACAAATGCCGTTAGTGCATGTTGATGACCGCTGGAGGCAGGTTCACCTGTTTGGAAGAACGGACTTGACGCTGACAGTACCCGTCATCAACCTACTTAGATGACTAATCCTTTGATGGGAATCAGAAGTTCAATCAATAGGGGCTACAACTTCGACACGGCGCTAATCAACGTGTGCGCTTCAGGAGGTTTGGCCAGAGTTTGTGGGGGCGATTTAGTTCTACGCATGAACTCTGGAGCCGCTACATGATAGAATTACATGCAAGGAGTCTCACATTGATGCACGCGCCGCGATGTTTCACGAGGCCAAAGTGCTCACTTCTCACCATCACTGCTGACATTCTTGATCCCTTCTCCATCTACTACGTTGATTCAAAAGCCTCAAAATTGACAGTATGCCAGCCTACAATTGCGCCAAACATGACAGTGGAATCACTGCATGGGTTCAGAACTCCTCACAAAAACCGTATAACATGGGTCGACCACAGGTAACTGGAACTAATACGATATCCACCACCGTCAAAATACCTGTTATCAAGGAACGCATCAAATTGGTAAAGTTTCTGTGCATCTAAATTTACAAACAGCTGATCTGTTGGTTCATAAAATTCAACGCAGAGAGTGATTCAATTCCGTTGGGGCTTTGAGAATGATCCCCAGAGCCAACACCAAAACCCACCTTTCGATGCTTACTGCGTCCTCAAGGGCCTTTCATTTGCCAATCCTAATGGGCCAGGCTACGACGACCTTGATTGCTACAGCTTCATGTGTGCACGGGATTACAGAGAAGACAAAGGAGGTGGAATTGCCACGTTCGAGCTGGGCCCAAGCCAAACTAGGTGGCATATACGAAGTACGCCAGAGAAAGAAGGTAAGTACCTGCGGCTATTTTCTGCATTTTCAAGCACCTGATCAAATATTATAGACTCTGACACGCTTGCCGAGGCACGTCTAGAAATTAGACGTGCAAATTACCTTCCGGACAATATCTGTAGGGCTACAATGAGCGACGAAACACGAGGTCTCAGGGTATCGGATTTTCAACAATGCGGGATAAATCAAGAACCCGTTGTGGCATTTAATTTTATATTCCAAGCCGTATACCTCAAAAGCAGAAGACGCGATGGCTCTCGGGGGGAGTACGGGATGAAGAGCTTAAATCCAAGGCCCCGACGTCGAGGTCGTCCAATTGCAAAGGCGACCCGCGGCCGAGTTCTCTCTGAGACTGAGCGCCAATCAAGTTCAAGCTCAAGCGATTCACGTCAGTGTATTACTCTTCACAATAGCAAGTAAATGTGGTGATTTTTACCGGAAATCTACAGGTGACCGGTGACACGCCAGCTACCGCGAGTCCGGCCTCAAGCCAACAGTTACCTGTAACATCGACTATGACGACCCTCCCGACTCCGACTAGCCACACCTCCCAAAAGATTCAGAAACTTCGAGACTTGGAGAGGAAAGAGGAGGAATTAAATGGCCGTTTAGATAGGTCCATTGCGGTATATCCCTTACTTTTTATTATAAGTGCATTGCATGAGCTCATTTCGAATTCTCTCTCTTTTAGGCCAAGCAAGGAGTCGTTCATAAGTTGGAAGAAGTAGTCTCGCAGTATAACGTCTGAAGGGTTTAACACTGTTGCCAGTTAAACAGTCCGTTCTTATAGACGATCAATCAAGTACTAGTAATCATTAGAGTGGAATTTAGTCGAGCGCTGGACGATTTCTTCCAAGCTAAGACATTCGAAATCAACGTTAACACTTCTCGCATCAAGACACGATAGACTCAGAGGGAGAGTACCAAAGGATACAAACACGAAGCCGCGACCTGGATTTCGACCAACGTCGTCACCTTCAAGCACGAGTTATCTACCTGTTGCTGGACGTGGTGAATCTGGAGAAAGAAATGGATCTTGTGCTCAGAGTGATCTTCTAGCACCAAACCAGGTGAGGATAGAGACCGGCGATGGCCACGAACGCGAACCTCCAGGTAAAACCAGGCTCTCGACAAGCTTGAGGCTTTAAGCGTGTCATTCACAGAAAATGCGGAAACAACAAGAAATTATGTATAGGAAAATGTTGAATACATGGATTTTGGATTTGAGCGTAGATATTTCGTTAGATGACCAAGCTTGCCAGTGAGATGTACGGTCGAGACTGGGGACAACGAGAGATACAAGAATGACTAGAAATACAATCCTGGTGATTTGGACGAGAAGATGATTTGATAAATTCCAAATGATAGCGAATGAGATGAGCGATCATATCAACTGTTAAGAGAGGTCAAAATTATTTCGCAAGAGAATGAAATATACACTCACAAAAAAAATTGAGGGAAACACAAACAAAGTACAGGTGAAGGACGAGCGTTGAGAACGTGGAAGACTAGAGGAAATACATCCCCTCCTTGATCTTCGAATGTGCCGAGTGAGCAAATGCCCGCTTCCATTGATCCAAATCGAAGCTATCTCCTGAGCTTGTCACTGAAGCACTGTCTCCAAATACAAGTCGAGAATCTGGGCTGATGTGGAAGGCGCCCCTTGAGCAGACGAGCTAAAAGAAAACGGTTTACATTATTTTGAATGCCCAAGGAAAACAGAAGGACATACATCAGCATCTGCGAATAAAGATGATGATCAGTAAAGCGCTTAAACAGGCCCACAAGGAACGGTCTCACAATAAACAGGCGCCGGAATAGATACAGAGCGTGTAGCCTTTGCATAGACATGGCACAGGGCAAAGGCAACCTCTTCGATCCTGCGGAGAGAAATCTGACATTTATATCCGAACAGTCAATAGCAAACAGTAATTACTTACATTTGCATGTTGTTGTTGAAGATATCATCTCGAAGGACAACATAATGAGCAGTCCGAACGGCTGGAAAAAGATGATAAACGATGACTTCTCGGTTGCCATGCCTGAGACTTACTGCCTTGAATTGCTGAGTGCGACTGAAGATAAAAATCATTTTTCTCCGGTCGCACTACCCCCTGGTCAATCACTGAGCCTGCTTTCAAATTACCCGTTCTATCAGTATGACTGTACATTTATGTTCCATCGTGTTTGTCAGTGTTCATGGAGCAAATATAATGAGACCCTTACGCTGAGTTATCTCCCGAGGACGACGGGAAGAATGTTGCATGAT
>NHTK01005806.1:0-18540 GCA_002938355.1 Panaeolus cyanescens | reverse complement strand
CAAAGCCAAGCATCACAAGGCCTGAGTGTGAGGTGCCCGTCCCCAAAATGACGTCACGCGTCAGTATAATCACCTGATCTGTAAACACTCCAAAGCAGATTACGTAATTACACTCTCACGGCCGAATGTGAAAAAGACCCCCTTCAACAATTTATTCTTCCCATTTCTCTCTTGAACCTAATCTTCTAACTGCAACTTGCTGCCTTATCTTTTCATGATTCAAGCTTCAAGTGAGTTTTATATTTGAAATATCTTTATATGCCTTTACAATACTACATGCTTGTTATTGTATATTACGATTCGATTCGCGACATACTACAGATGAACCTCTCATTCATCAATAGCATCACCTATATTTCATATTCAATGCTTAGACTATTCAAAGAAAATTTATGTGTACATATCAGTAGGCGTTCAGTATATAATCTAGCATAATACTTGTTAGATCAGATTTTTTGTCCTATTGTTTCTATTCTATACTGTATTCTTTCTATAGATTAGTTCATTCTTTTTTCCCTTTATCCCAGATTTCTTTTCATTCTCTATATTAAATCTCTCTATCATATGACTGATCTATCTATTCTTTTGTTTGCAGGCTACTGAATATTTGGATTTTATATCAAACCTAATTCAAATATTCATAGAAAGAATAATTACAAGTACTATAATCAAGATACAGCTTTCATCAACATGGTATGTTGTGTCTCCTCCTTACCATCTAACTCTAAGACAGCTTTTCTAGATGTCTATTCCTTTGCAATCTCCAACCTTAAATGCACAATCGATATTGTCAACAGAATCACCAACGAATTCAAACTATGGATGGTCTAGAAGCTCACCTACTCATTGTCTGCACACATTTTTCTTATATTTCTGATTGTTGACTAAAATCTGATTCTAGGGCACTCTGCAAAGTTGTCTGAGTCTCAAGAGTTGGTGGAAGAACAGGGAGTGCAAGCAAGTTTCTCACGGCCGGGCCAGCTGCCTGATTTGGATACCCCATCCAAATCGAGCAATAATAGTCCAAGCTATGGCAAGCCCGCCTTCGACGACTTGAATAATGCCAATAGCAAGGTTGGCCCCTTTATAGTCTATAAAACCCATACCTCGATGACCCAATACTTTGTTTTACAAGGTTGGAAATACTGCTGGTTCGATGTTGAAGGAGCATCCCAGTTCAACCCCCGTGGTTCAACCAGGCTCCAATCGTGGTACACAAGACCTCGTCGCGGCGCTTAACAACTGTTTCGCGGTAAACGAGCTGTCTCCATCAAAACAAAGTGAAAGCTTTGCCTCGCCCCCACCCCCGCACTCGCCGACGCCTGTTGCTTCAACATCCCTAGGACCACCTCTTGCTAATGGCAGTGGCTGGAGTAACACTTCTCATGCCAACCTCGGCCAAGAAAGCCCACCGGCTTTGCACCTCTCACTTCCAACAGAAGAGCGCCAAAACCCGGGGTCCCAAGAAAATACTGGAGAGAATTTTCTACTTCATGGATCCATATCATCTCCAGACCAGCTCTCTTCCATTTACTCCTCATCAACATCAAACGACGCGTTTCATCTTCTTACCATAGACGATGCCGTAGAATTCATGGAAATGGACGTTGCGCCAGTCACGTCGTGGAAAGTCAACCCAATAACAGAAGAACAGCGGACGCAAGAAATTCTCTACAACACGTCTTTTATTCGAAAGCATTGGGCTGCAAATCCATTACAGAGCGAATCCCTCGCAATCCCCAGAACCGTGGCAAGACCATATATCCCCATTTCGTCCCGATGTGATAGCTTGATAGAAGAACTGTTTGGCCCAGGCGATCCCAGACGAGGAAAGTCGGGAGTCCCTCCTAAGGTATGTCTACTCTTCGTCAAAAAATATTTGATAAACAATTTTATTTCTGTAATCAGTTCCGCAAGCCCAAACTCTCGTCTAGCAGCAGCGCTGTAGATGAGGATCGTGTATCTGAATTTCAATCTGAACCTGAGCAAGAATGGGATCCAATTGCTCCACTTTCGCCTGAATCTGAAGAGTCTGACGACAAACTCATGATCGAGCTACCAATAGACTCTCCAGCGTCAGTGCCGAGTGACTCATTCCATGCAAATCAGAATTCTAGGATCGAGTCTGAAGAAGCAGCGTCAATTGTGGGTGGTGATCTGCTGGATAATATCTCGTCGCTCGCACTCGGTGACCATTCCACTGGCCTTTCTGCTGAACCACCAGAAGAGGTCCTGGATACCGATGCCCTGGACACCAGGTCCTTATCACCACAGCCTCAAGTCGTCGAGCCGTTGCCAGTCTCCCCTCCACCCCAGTCTCCGTCGCTGGACGACCTGCAATCCCACTCTTTCCACCTTCGTGACCTCTCCCCAGACTCACCCTCCTTCTCTTTTGGCGAACCTCACTTACTTCGCCCTTCATTGCCTCCTTTAACCCCAGATGCGATTTTCAACGTCGATTTATTCTACGAAGACGAGGAGCCACTCGCTAGCACAACTGCGATTGAAGAAGTTACCGAGGATCCCATCTCATCCACTGAGGCTGATGTCGATCTCATTTCATCCAATGAGGTTGACGTCGATCCCATCTCGTCCAATGAAGTTGTCGTCGAGTCACATCCCACACCTCCAAGTAATACGCAAGACGACTCCAATGCAACAGATCATATAATCACCCCTTCCGACGCGTCTACCTCAGCGAGTGTCAACCGCGATCCCTCTCCTATACCAGCTCCCGTCAATCCGTTGTTATCCTCTGTCCCACTCGCCACTTCTAGTAAATCTTCCGCCTGGTCAAAAGAAAACCTTTCAGCACTTGAAGAGAGGTTGGGGATCAATGGTTTTGATTACGACCTATTTGACGAAGAAAGGAAGATCGGTCTACGGCCTGTCATCCCCACAGACGACGAAGAGGAGGTCTGGTATGAGTTCCGTGAAGACGATGAAGTTATGAACTTTGGATCAGATCAAGAAGAAACACCGCTATTTCTTCCTGACGACAGTGAATCCGAAGAGGAGGAAATCATTGAGCTTTCCGATAATGAAATGATACCTCCCGTTGCGACACTACCACCTGCCCCAGTTTCTCCAGATCCGACACCTAGCTCAATGCGCAGGTCCCCTCGACGGCGGCAGCGCAGTACAACGCCCAAAGACAAAACAGATACTTCCGAGCTATCTCGACCTGTCCATACTACTCCATCCAGTCTTCGAAAGCGTCGACCATTTCCTTCGATTTCAAATTCATTGTCCACTCGTAGCCAGGCAGAAGATGACATAGACTCCGATGATCATGAGGAAGACCAACTTGAAGAAGATTCGCCTACAAGAATGGGCCCACCACCAAGAAAACGGGCAAAACTTGCTGCCCAAAGTCCTTCTAATCTTCCAAGCGGCTCTCAGTCAGCTCGAAAACGACGTCGCTGAACACTCAAACATTTCTCAATAATATCCCTCCCCCTCCTTTTGCCCTTTTGCATAAAAGTAGCACAATCAGATGATTGTCAACCTATCATACATCTTCCGCTACCATTAATCCATAATCAACATTTTTACTTTTGTCCCATGATCATACACACCCACTTCAGGACTATGTTCTAATGCTTTGTTGTTATCTCTTCACTTGCTTTGTGCCTGCTTTCTTGTAGACAAACTCCAATCTTGCAGTTACATAGTCTTCACTCCGTGCTTGCAAGTTCCGTTTCAATCTCATCCATAGCATATCAAATTTCATTCACATAAGACATGCATCACTCGTCTGCTCTATTTCATAATTGAGATGTACGAAATGCATGTGGTTAGCGTGGTAATGGGCCACTCTTCATGCGCCTAGTTGAATAAGGGTGGGTGGAGTATCCTTTTTTTGCTGAGCTTCTGAATGGCATCATACAGTACTTGCTCATCTGGAGTCAGAGAGGAAAGGAGGCGCGTCTTTGCCTTGACGGGGTTGTCGATTGGAAAGATAGGTGTATCAGTAGGGCAGACAGTTCCAGGCTTCGGCAACGTTCCCTCAACAAAGTACTTGCGAATGTAATTTTGAGTACAGACGGACGGCGCACTGATGGAGCAATGCTAATAGAACATATCAGCGTCAGTGGGGCTCTTGCAGGGCAGAGAACGTACCCCTGCACTATCTTGAGTAAGGACGACAGAACCAGTAAATCCTGAAGCCATCTTCTTTGCTCTAACAACAAAGACAGTTTTAGCACGGTCGAGATTAAAATTTAATGACTCCTGGTATCCACTGACCCAGCTAGAGGCGTCACAGGATCTTTGAAGAGGGTAAATAGTTGGAATTTGAATGATCAACAAAAATTACTATTATCCTCACCAGCTGTGTTTCCAATGACAAGGAGGGGATGACTGGTGGTTGCGTTAAATGGACCTGTGTAGCAGCGTATGTGTAAGGACGGTCATAGAGGAATTAACACTAATGCTACCTCGGAAGTTTGAGGTTTGGAATCTGGGCCAATTACTAAATAGTGTTTATCATATTAACGACAAACAGAAATGGTAAAAATATCAACTTACATACAAGTCAGACGCAGAAAAGCCCAGATGGGACCCCATGAAGGGGAAAGTTTCTTCATCGTTGAGACATAGTTCCGAGTCGACATTAGGTCATTCGGGATACCTCTCCCGTCGTTGCACATAATGGCTGTCTGGGCGTCACCCACGGGTTCGAAAGGTGAGTCAGCTGGACACTCAAGGGGGTCAGTAGCAAGGCCGGCATATGTAAGAACCAAGGAGCCATCTCCGCGTGCGAGGGCAGCGAGCGCCTCAGCAACGTACGGAAATGTCTCATAGGGGCTATACAGGGCACCGAATATCGTGCTTCGAAGCAGATCGACATCCACGACCCCGTGTATTCCACCAGCACTCGCTACAGATACTGGATATTGCCTAACATCATTAAAGAGATTAGTCAATTTATGGCGTATCTTGCTGACGGTAGGTTCCCAGAATGCACAACCGGAGGAGCCTGCTTCATGACACCCTAAAATAAAAGCATCGAAGACTTTATCCGTGTCAAAGAGGCTAGTAGACCACGTTGCTGTAAAAAGGTAACATTGGAGCCATTTTCAGGAAGCAAACTAGGTGGGACTTACTGGAATAGTAGTCGTCAGCATCACCCACACCATCGATAACCATCCGTTCAATTTTATCCTGTGAGATGGAAATCAGTGAGGATGAAGGAGCGTAATTTTGTTTCTTACTGGGAACATTGCAGCAAACGTTGATCCGAGAACTGTGCCATATCTGTCAGATAGATACATCGCATTAGGCCCCTGGAAAGTTGTATCTTCAAGAAAGGAACACACGAAAAGCCCCAATACTGCAACTTTTCCCTTCCGTAGGCATTGAGAATACTCAGCATATCCCTTGCAGTTTGATCCGTGTTGACGTATTTCAACGATCCGTCATCGTTTTCTCTCGCCAGCGAGCTGCGTACTTTCAATTTCGCCCAAATGAGAGCGACATTTTCGTCGGTAACAGCATCAATTCTGGTATTGGTATCCAGGATAAAACGTTCAAAATTTGTTTTGTAGAATGAAGTTCGTGGAATAGATGCGCCGACACCTGCGAGTACTTCAGCACCCATCCAGTCGCAATACAATGTGAACAAGATGGTAAAAAGAGGCGTACCTCGAGGATCGAAGGACACCAAGTCGAACTGCGGTCCAACGATTGCAGCAAACAGATCAGATGCTGTGGACAGAAAATGGATACCGCTACCTCCTGGCCCTCCTGGATTGAAAATAATAGGGCCCCGATAATCCGGATGATCTGGTCCAAGAGGGGAGACCCTGCGGATGAGTGCTATTGCTCCTTGGGCTGCATCGGGGTTATGGTGGTCCATG
Source organism: Panaeolus cyanescens (assembly GCA_002938355.1). NCBI lineage: Eukaryota > Fungi > Basidiomycota > Agaricomycetes > Agaricales > Panaeolus > Panaeolus cyanescens. The sequence goes on along the minus strand of NHTK01005806.1, from coordinate 12,679 downwards.
GGTACCTGTCAATTTTCGATGGTCAGTATTGATGCCTATGGAGTGCTAAAATTGGACAGATACTTACCGACAATCTCGCACATTGCGTTTCGTTAAAGCATGGATGCCAGTCGAGCTTTGCGCTAGGTGGTATCTGCGTGTCACATAGCAAGCTTGAACCACATCTCCTTGTATGGAGCAGTAAACAGATCGACGCACAGATGACCAGTCAAAGGAATCAAGGGACTGTATGCTTCGTAAGTTGAGCGATTCGGTTCGGTGTGTTGCTGGTATAAATGAGCCACCCAAAGCCGGCGTTGTTGCATTAGAAGCGTTGGCCAACAGGCAGATCCCACCAAGGGTGAGAAATATAAGAGATATTTCAGGTGTCATTAAAACGGAGAAGTTCGCAGAGTTGCCTATCGAGGTGGAGGCGCCGAGGAGTGGGTGCACAATGGAAAGGAAGAGCTGCTCGCCAGATAACTTTATACCTTGCGGTGAAGCGTAATTCTAGATGCTCAGCTGAACGCCCTTGTAGGTCGGCCCTTTTGTAAACACGACGCATGCGGAGAACCCCCAAGATAGACGTTAGCGGTTATTGAGAGCGATATGCGACTCGTCAGACTTTAGAACGAGGTAAATGGCAAATGGTGATACTAGGATTAATATTGTGCATTATACAGCGCATGTGCATTTCTGATGAAGGGGTCATCTTGAGAATTGCAGATCTAAAAGGGTGTAAAAGATTCAACGACGGGACTTCACTAAGACAATGTCTTCGAGTATGCTGGGGGCGCACCTTACAACGAAATGTATGAAATGATACAGTTCTATCACGACGAGAGAAGTCCAAGCGGTCATTTATGTCTGCTGACTGCAAAGTCATGTAAAAATGCAGGCGAAATTTTGTCATTCCAGTTGCTTTACAACCATACGAATAAGCCGGGTGTTGACTCTGGTACTTCGAAAAACTCGAAACTCTTCATAGTAAGAGACCTCATTCAAAGACCCCTTCGATACATCGGAGGGCGGAATGCCATCAACGAGTCCTTCTTGCTAAGCTCCTGAATAGCATCGTAGATGTCTTGCTCTTCTGCAGAGAGCGAAGAAAACGACTTTTGTGACCCATCTCCTGGCGAAGGGTAGTGGCCTGAAAAGATAGGAGTATCGGGGGAGCAAACGGTGCCAGGTTCGGGGAGTGTGCCATCAATGAAGTATCGGCGGATGTGGGACTGAGTGCAGACTGAAGGCGCCGCGAGAGAGCAATGCTGCAACTTGACTGTCAGTATATGATCTATGACGATGGATGAACACAAACCCCAGGGCTATCCTGTGTAAGAACGACTGAATCAGTGAATCCAGCCGACATTTTCTTGGCCCTGTTATGGCAAGGAGGGTCAGTCAATCCATTCACAAGGCGCAAAGTAAAATGCAACTAACGCCCATAGAGGTGTAACAGGGTCTAAGGTCATAATTTAGATGACAGTAACCTTTCAAGAAGCTGCATGACTCACCAGCCGTGTTTCCGATGACTAGAAGAGGATGGCTGGTCGTCGCATTGAAAGGTCCTGATGCGACAATCCGTGAGTTAAAAAGGAAGAAGACAAGGTTTATTTTCACCGACCCCTAAAATTGGTTTTTGGAAACTTGGGCCAGTCGCTACATAGGCACAAAATTAGGGAACATCTAGGAGAATAATGCAAGTACAAAGCAGAAAAAACTTACATGCAGCTCAGTCTGATACCAGCCCAGATGGGACCCCAAGTTGGAGACAGGTTCTTCATCATTTGAACGTACTTCTGCGTAGACTCCAGATCACCAGGAATATCTGCTCCATCGTTGCACAATATAGCTGCTGTGGCGTCTAACACCACCTCTGTGGTTGATTCTGATGGGCACTGGAGCGGGTCGACGAAACCTGTCATACTCAAAATGACAGAACCATCGCCTTGCGCAAGGGCAGCATATGCCTCCGCGAGCAACGGGAAGAACGCATAGGGGGTATATATGGCTATAAATGTAGCCCACTGCAAGAAGTCAATATCGATGACGCCGTGTGGTCCTGTCTTGCTAGCTACAGCAACGGGTTGGCGTCTGACATTATCAAACAGGGTAGTGATGTTGTTTCGGATATTAGAAGTTGTTGGTGCCCAGAAGTAACAGCGAACGGGCCCTGCCTCGTGGCATTGAGAGACAAAGGCATCGATACTTTTATCTGTGTCGATTAGGTTCGTGGACCACAGAGCTGGGACGACAGGTAAGTTTTGAAAAGTCACCAAGAGTAAGGGAAACAACGAACTGTCGTAATAGTCATCTGCATCACAGACTCCGTCAATGATAAGCCGTTCAACTTTATCCTACGCTTAAATGTAAGACTACTCGGACGAAGGAGCGACGAATGTTACTTACAGGGAACATGGCAGCGAACGTTGATCCAAGGACAGTTCCATATCTGGTAAACCATTACCCGTAAAACCATTGCTAATAACGCCTGAGCCTCAACACTCACGAGAGTCCCCAATACTGCAACTTCTCCCTGCCATGGGCGTGAACAATGCTCAACATATCCCTAGCAGTCTGATCAGTGTTGATGAATCTCAAGTCTCCGTCATCATTCTCCCGAGCCATCGCGTTTATAACCTTGGTCTTGGCCCAGTGTTTTGGGACGTCGTCATCATGGAGGGGACGCAGTCCAGCGCCCCAAATACTACGTTCAAAGTTGGATTTATAGAACGAGGCGCGTGGAAGAGACGCTCCCACACCTAAGAGCAATAGACAATTGTCAGCAAGTTATCTACCGAGGAAGTTGCGCGAAGAGCGTACCTCGAGGATCAAAAGATACCAAGTCGAATTGTGGTCCCAATATCTTCGCAAGATGGTTTGCATTACTTGACAAAAATGTAATACCGCTACCCCCAGGTCCGCCGGGGTTAAACAGAATGGGTCCGCGATAATCAGGATGGTCAGAGCCCAAAGGTGAAGCCTTTCTGATGAGTGCCAAAGCACCCTGCTTTCCGGAAGGGTTTTGATGATCCATTGGAACCTGTACCAGGAAACATAGTGCAATTGAGTGACCTTGAAACTCGGGGGAAAACGTATGGCTTGGGCTCTTACCAGCAATCTTGCACATTCAAGTCCATCATAGCAGCCAAACCAGCGCAGATTTTTGGTAGGGTTAACCTGGACGGCGCAAAACTATCAGAATCCCCATCACCGCGACACAAAGGCCAGGCCCAACTTACATGGGACCAGTCAAATGAAGCCCTTGAGATATTATCAGTCGCACCAGCTTCTTTCAACAAGTCGTCAGGTATCGCTGATTGAACACCATAGTACCACGACGAGACAACAATCCCACATAGAACAACACCCGTAAGAATCGTAGCTCTCGCAGCCTTGGATTTCGGAGGCATCGTCACAATACTAGTTCGCAATTCCAAGATCCAAGTCAAGACAGCTCAAAATATCTTCAAGCCTCAATAACTAGAGTAGCAGACAAAACAAATAAAAAACGTCGTCCGAAGCAAGAATAAGAGTGAGAGAACAGACCTACGCGAGAACCCACTTTATATCCTAGTGCCTGCCAACCTTAAATCCAAAATTGGACACCGCGTCTTACGAATACCGCCCATGCAGCTCCTGACCATGCGGATATTGTGGCTCTAGAATGATGGAAATAAGTATAGACATCAAGTAATAACTTGAATTGCGTCCTCAATCTAGAAAATAAGCGCAGCGTCAGGCAGAGTCATGTGGCGGATTTTTATCACAAATGCATGGAAGGAGCAATTTCATTCAAGGCGCCAGAGTGTGGAATGATTCGGAGCAAACTCGGAGCACTGGATGAAAGATTGGAAGGAAGGTTTGTCAGAGGTTGCAAGAGGTTGCGCGAATGGATTAAGCGTGTGAACGAACCAGATAGGGGCGTCGACGCGTCGCCTCATGCCTTCATCCAGCTGAGAAATGCTGTATATTTCTCTGTACTTCTTCATTCATAATTCAGAATATTCATGGGTGCCGTAGTTCTACACTTGTCCACGCCGCAGGCATTGGGTGTTATGTGTCGATTGCGTTTTTTTAAAATGGGGAAATTCAAAGAAAAGTGGGCAGTAAATAAAAAAGAAGAGCTTTATCATGATGCCAACTATTGGAAAGTACCTGTCACTCGTACATATTAAGAAGTAAAAGATGGATTTTCAGATGAGTCGTGAAGCCCGGATGGGGCGCACTTTACACTCACTGGCAAATAAATCAAGTGGGCCGGGTATCCCGAGAAGAGCAGTATTTGAAGAGACCATTCATATTTCTTGATTGCAAAGTTATTTAAAGATGGAAGTAAAAAGTTATCATTCCAATTGCTTTACAATAATACGAACAACCCGGATGTTGACTCTGGTACTTCAAGAAAACCCGCACCCTTCAAAAAATCCCTTCACAGACCGCTTCGATACATCGGAGGGCGCAATGCCATCAACGCGTCCTTCTTGCTAAGCTCTTGAATAGCATCGTAGATATCTTGCTCTTCTTCAGAAAGCGAAGAAAACGACTTTTGTGCCCCATCTCCCGAGGAAGCGTATTGGCCTGAAAAGATGGGAGTATCCGGGGAACAAACTGTGCCAGGTTCAGGGAGTGTGCCGTCAATAAAGTATCGGCGGATGTGGGACTGAGTGCAGACTGAAGGCGCCGCGAGAGAGCAATGCTGCAACTTGACTGTTAGCATATGATCTATCAGGACAACTGAACACAAACCCCAGGGCTATCCTGTGTAAGAACGACTGAATCAGTGAATCCAGCAGACATTTTCTTAGCCCTATTATGGAAAGAAAGGTCAGCCAATCCATTCACAAGTCGCAGAGTAAGATGCAACTAACGCCCAGAGAGGTGTAACAGGATCTAAAACCATATTTTAGATATCAAGAATTTTTCAAAGAGCTATGTGACTCACCAGCCGTGTTTCCGATGACTAGAAGAGGATGGCTTGTCGTCGCATTGAAAGGTCCTGATACAACAATCATTGAGCCACATATAGAAGAAAGCTTTTGTTGTGACCAACCTCTGAAATTGGTTTTTGGGAACTTGGGCCAGTCGCTATACATTCAAAATTAGGGAAATTCCTTGGATAATGCGAAGAAGTAGAAAAGGCTCACATGCAGTTCATCCTGATACCAGACCAAATAGGACCCCAAGTTGGAGACAGTCTCTTCATCATCTGAGCATACTTCTGCGTAGACTCCAAATCACCAGGAACCTCTGCTCCATCATTACACAAAATGGCCGCTTGCGCATCCCCCACTGGCTCAGTGTTGGACTCCGCAGGACACTTGAGCGGGTCAACACCACCTGCCATGCTCAGAATGATAGAACCATCGCCTTGAGCAAGGGCGGCATATGCCTCTGCAAGTAACGGGAAAGCGGCATAAGGCTTATACAGGGATGTAAATGTCACACCCTGCAAGAGGTCGATATCCGACGACACCGTGTGGTCCAGCTGTGCTAGCTACAGCAACGGGTTGGCGTCTGACATTATCGAACAGAGTAGTGATGTTTTGTCGAATATTAGAAGTTGTTGGTGCCCAGAAGTAACAACCAACTGGCCCTGCCTCGTGGCATTGAGAGACGAACACATCGATGCCTTTATCTGTGTCGAGGAGGTTCTTGGACCATAAAGCTGGGACGACAGGTAAGTTTTGAATGCCACCAAGAATACGGGAAACAACGAACTGTCGTAATAGTCATACGCATCACAGACTCCGTCAATGATAAGGCGTTCAACTTTGTCCTACGATCAAAGGTCAGAATGCTTGGAAAAATGAGAGATGAGTGTTGCTTACGGGGAACATCGCAGCAAAGGTAGATCCAAGGATAGTTCCATATCTGTTGAAAAAATTAGAACTAATGTCACCAACATCAGAACCTCAACACTCACGAGAATCCCCAATACTGCAACTTTTCCCTACCATGGGCACGAACAATGCTCAACATATCCCTCGCCGTCTGATCAGTGTTGATGAACCTCAATCCTCCATCATCATTCTCCCTAGTCATCGCATTGATAACCTTCATTTTCGCCCAATGTTTTGTGACGTCGTTATCGTTGATGGGATGCAGTCCAGAACCCCAAATAAGACGTTGAAAGTTGGATTTATAGAACGAGGCGCGTGGAAGAGATGCTCCAACACCTAATAACAATACAAAATCATTTAGTAAACTATTGACCAAAGAAGTCGCAGGAAGAGCGCACCTCGAGGATCAAACGACACCAAATCGAACTGTGGTCCCAATATCTTCGCAAGATGATTTGCATTGTTTGACAAGAATGCAATACCACTACCACCAGGTCCTCCAGGGTTAAACAGGATGGGTCCACGATAATCAGGATGGTTAGACCCCAAAGGCGAAGCCTTTCTGATGAGTGCCAAAGCACCCTGCTTTCCGGAAGGGTTATGATGATCCATTGGAACCTATACCAAACATTTGATTAAACCTTGAGACTCACTCAATGATCCGTGTCTTTGGCTCTTACCAACAATCTTGCACATTCAAGTCCATCATAGCAGCCATACCAGCGCAGGGTTTTGGTAGGATTAACCTATACCGCACGAAATGGTCAGAATCCCCATCACACAAAAACCAGGACCAAGTTGAACTCACATGGGACCAGTCAAATGAAGCGCTCGAGATATCACCGTTCACAACAGCCTCTTTGAACAAGTCGTCAGGTACAGTTAATTCAGCACCATAGTACCACAACGACACGATAATCCCACAAAAAACGGCGCCCAAAAGGGTGGAAGCTCTGGGTTTCGGAGGCATCGTGGCAGTAGTTCAATGTTCAACTTCCAAGGTCCAAGTCAACTCAACCCAGAATATCTTCAAACTTCAAGGACTAGAGGGAAGAAACGGAACGAGTCAGAAACAAGCGGTCAAACCGTCGTCCCAGGCAAAGCACAAGAGCAAGAGCAAGAGTGAGAAGAACCAACCTGCGAGAGAAACTCAATGAACGCGCGAGAACCCCAACTCGCTTTATCCCAGCCCCTTTATATCCTCGTACCCCGCCAACTTTAAATCCCAAATCAGCTATCGCGTCCTATGAATATGTCTCCCGAACGTCATGGAATTCCGCTTCTTGGCTTTGTGCAACCACGCAGCACCCAACCATGCGGACGTCTGTGACTCAGGCATGATGGAAATAAAAATAGACCTCAAATAATCTTGCGTCCTAAAATCTAGAAAACAAGCGCAGCGTCATGTGTCTAGTTTTCTTATCACCAAGGCACGGAAAGGAAACAATTAGGCATGTTCATTAGAGTCGTTAGATTGTGGAATGACTGCATGAAAGATCGAAGTGAGCTTTGAAAGAGGTTTCTGAATAGTTTAGGCGTGTGAACACACCAGATAGGGGCGTCATCTTGCCTTCAAGTAAACTGGAGAGGCACATCGAGACTCGAGAGGAAGAGCATTTCTCTAGTTGTTTATTTATGATTCAGGCGCAAATAAAATCAGAACATTCATACATCTCTATCGGTAAGTAGGTGCCGTATTATACACTTGTTCAGGTGTTGTGTTGTGTGTCGATTGCGATTTAAAAAAGAGAAAATTGGGCAGTGAAAGAAAAATAAAATGAAACGCAGAGAAAAAAACAGACGAAAGGGAAGAGTTATGGAGGGTAACAGGTTGAAGAAAGTGTCTTTCTATGGCGATGAGAAAACGGAGGGGTAGAGGATGTTGGAGCAGAGAAAACAGAACTGTGCAAGGATGCAAAGAAAAAAGGCAAGGAGTCGAATACTACGTAAATAAGGAGGAAACAAAAGTCCGCGAAGCAGGTGCACTCGCTGGCCAGACAAGGCGTTCGTTAAGGATTACTTAAATAGGGAGCAGCAACAAGAGCAATCGCAAGATGCAAGAGCCGAGAACAATTGGAGAGCGGAGAAAGCATGACAATAAACCCAGCAAGTTTGAACAAAGAGAGAAAAAAGAAACTACGCTACAAGCAGAAAAACGAAACCATGACCAGAGAATAAAAGATAACATGTTGAATTTGCATGTTGACAAGTAAATAGATGGATAGAGAGAGAGAAAAGGACGAGCAATATTGTAATGTAATTATGACGGATGATGGTATCGCAGAAGAAAAAAATGTGAAAAGGCCAGAAGAGAAGAAAACATCTAAGGTTAGTCGTCAAATGCGTGCCACCACTTCCCAAAGTCGTCAAACAGCTATTTCGCAAGCCTGTGATTGCTGCAGATGCTAGCTTCCATCCACATCGTTGAAGCGCAGCATAGCGCCTCTCAAATAAGATTGACTTGAAGCTGCGGACCCGAAGGGCATGCCAAGGATCCCTCCACCCAGTCGTCGTCGATGTGCGCATGCCATTCGCAGGACGGCAAGCTTCACCCTGGACCATATAGATGGCCGAGTTATCTGCGACGCTATGGTCTACGACCAACGTTGCTCTGGAAGCATTAAAATCGTCCTGATACCCCTAACGCACCCCCTGCCCATAACACCGTCGCTCCATATTCTCAGCACCTTCACAGTTCTGCAGCTCCTAGCCCCAAGCGTCAACCCCATAACTTGCCAAAACTCCTCGTAAACCCTCTCAGGGAGTAACCATCCTCTCGTCCGTGCTCCTCCAAGGCTTATCCACCCCTGGCGTCCTCGTCCCTTGCATACCATCCCCAAACTCTGAGACTTCTCTCCTCGCGCCTTCGCCACCATACACACTCCCTCCACCCACTGTCCTAGGACCCCTAATCGTCGGCTCTTCATCCGTTTCCGAACTTCCTGCATCAGTAACACTATCTTCTGTGCCAGCATCAGTCACACTATCCGTCTCCGTGCCAGCATCAGTCGATGTATCGTTATCGTCCTCTCCTTCATACTCGCCACTTACGTCCGACTCCCTCTCCTTGAATGAGCTCACACTGCTACTTGCGCTAGATAAAGGGTGGCTAAACACAGATATCGAGGAAGAAGCTGAAACAGGTGCTGGTGCTGATGTGGGGTACTGGAAATGAGGTTGTACGGACGCAGGATAGAGGGACGGTTGTGTGGTTCCAAACGTAAATTGGTGGTGAGGATGGGAATGTTGCCCTGAGTGCGGTGGATGGGTGTGCGGCATCCATGATGGGTGGTGCATGGGATTGTGGGTAGGTGCAGGGACGCCGCCCAGTGCGTCTATGGGCCGAGTAGGGGTTTGGGTTGAGAATGAAGAAGATGAAAAGCCCTGTTGATGATGGCCAGTCACCGTCGTAGTTGATGAGCCACTAGAACTGGAGTTTGATCCATCGGAAGGAGAGGGAGAGACGACTCCAGCCGGCGTGGATGCAGTACCATTGGTGGCTGGTGTTGAATGACCATTTACAGAGAATGTTGACGGATGCGGCAGAGAAAGGGGTTGACCCGAGCCGGTAGCATGGGACTTTGAAAAGCGAATCAACTGTTCGGCGTAGTACTGCATTTCGGAAGATGAGATGACCAATCGGAAGTCGTTTAATAGTAAGAACTGGAGCTCCAACTGATTAAGCTCTGGAAGAGGCAGACCTCCGACCTAGATAATAGACAATAAAGTGTTAGTAATTGTGGGACACGATCAAACGGTTAGAATGCAACAGCTAGATAGGGACGCTATGCATCCGAAGTGGAACCAGGACAAGAGGAAATTGATAAAATTACACACGTTCGCCTTGCAACAGAACAAGAACAAAAGAAATGACAATACATACCTTTGCATATCGAGAATTTGTATAGAAGACATCACTGAAGAACTTGCTTGCGACGGTGACACCTGCGATGACGAGACGATGTATGTTGTATGAATCTATGACAAAAGCACGGCCAACTGCGTCGTCGCTGAGCTTTGACATGCGATCAAAGTAGACTAGAAGCGATAGAAAGACATGGTTCGTCGTTGGGCAGTACTTGAGGATACGAAGTAGATATGCCTCAAGGGTGATGGTGGGCACGTTGCGAGCATGAAAAGTCAGTGTTGCTGCCGGTGTCGAGACAGCTGTCCTCGATGCCGAGGTCAATGAACGCCAGATGGGGGGCGTATCTGGACCAGGGTCTGTCAAAGGTGGGATTGTTGTATGTTGTGTTGAGGATGACGATGATGAAGAAATATGATCATTTGTGGTTGCGATATGAGTAAGTAGAGTCGCCAAAAGCTTTAAAAGGTCATTTGGTGGATAAGAGTGCAAATCAAAATTATCTGGAATGATGGGCGTCGTCGGCGGCGGAGTTGAAGGCGCTTTTATCGTCGTTCCTTGTGATTGAGACGGTGTCGCTGACTGGCGTGATTGAAATGCTCGGTTATTGCTAGTAGATGCCAGATTGGATGATGTTCGTGAAGAAGGTCGTGTTCGATGATGGACATCCGTCGTCGTCGTTGGTGATGATGAGGACGGGAATGACTGTGCTACCGCCAACATCGACAAAATACAATACAAAATTAACAAAAAATACAAACAAAAATCAATTAAACAATCTATAAAACAATCACATGACACTTCTCACACATGTCACTGTCACACTATCTCCAAGCGCCCACTTCACCACCATTTCACTGTGGAGAGCTCCTCCTCCGCACTCCATCCGTGACGATGTCCTTTATTCCACAAAGCTCTGCCGAAGCTAAAAGCTTGTCGGAGCCCCGACCCCTCTCCTAGCGTTTCCTTTCTACCCTGGGTCACAACACCGAGGTCCCACGTCCGTTCTCCGAGACCCTGCCTGTCTGTCATTCGACTCAGGGGGAGAGATAAGGTGTGTAGGTCAACTTTACAAAAATAAAAAATGCCGCAAGTAGTACCTAAAAGTGACAACCCTTCAATGTAACAATTTTCTGACATTGATTCCAGTCCTACGCGCGTGTCCACTTTTAAGGAACTGGGGGTCGGGACGCCTTACAGCAACTCGGTAAACACATCCATATCACGCAAAAGGATGAACAAATGGCAACACATTTTCGCTACTTGGATTAAATAATTCAGCCACCAATCGATGCAGAGGACCTTGGCATCTTGAAAGTTGAACAACGTGCGCGTCTGAGGATTTATAATATATGCATATCACTTTGTTCACAGGACCTTACAAGTTGTGCACGTTCATGAAGTTCATCACAGTTTTAACATCGTTCATTGGCGCCCTTGATCGCGGATCACTTGCTTCGATGAAACGCGTTTACTTAACGGCGGACCGTGAGCCCGGGAATATCGATGTCGAGAAGTTACTAGTTAACCCCGACGTCATGTGGCCATCGATAACTTCAGCTTTAGCCTTTAGCGTCGGGGTACCAAGTTATACACTAGTCCACTTGCCTGTTCCGCCATGCACTCCAAATCAAGTTGGGCTCAACACGATAACGTTTATCCTTTGCCAGACCATTGCAATTGAAGGGCACCTGCCAGTGCGACAACAATGTCAGCGAGAGACTAGTACTTTCGAGTTGGCAATGAGTAAGCGCGTATCCCAGCTATCTTCCAGAGGATTAAACCATCACTGGCTGGCATGAAATCACCACATACAACTTGGAGGTTCGCGATCGACTTGTTACAGGTAGAACACTGAAAGCAGGGATTCCTAAACGATCACGAAGCAATCTCTGTCTTTAAAATGTCCAATGCCTGGCATGACTTCAAAAGCAAGAGTCTCTATTATTTTATTCTTGTTTCGAAAGCTTCCGATATAATCCCATTCCAAAGACAAGTTTCTACCGATCTCCGAGCAGGAAGTCCAGAGCATGGACCCACAGAGTGCGCATATTATGCACAGGCCTAGCATTCTCCAGCCCCCATCGGCTTTACCTTTGCCACGTGGTTACACGAGGGTACTTAGGCTTTAGCCAGCAAGTACTCTGCCAGCTCACCATGTCGATACTCAACCTAATAAGGCCCTTGGTCCGAAGCGTGCTCCGCTACTATTACCGTACGTCAACACTTCCGAGGCTCTAGCTGATCCATCGATAGCGGGGGATTAACAAGAAATTCTGTTCTCTTCTTCGTGGCATACCCGGCATTTATATTCATCGTAAGTGTTTTCTGTACAATGTGGTGTGGGTCGACATTACCACCCACAATGCCTGGCTAAAGAAAGAACACTGTTACTGGACTACAGCACGAGTGCAGTATACAAATCAATTGAAATAGTTGCCCCACCGACTGAATGGCGACTTTAGATGATTTTTCTCCGAGTCCATGTCAGATCACAAAGCAAATTCCGAGTCCGCTTTCATCTGCGAGTTATACGAAAAGCTGTAGCTGTAATAGCTCAATCGAAACCCTTCAATCCCGAATCTGAACCGTATCACCTACACTACACAATTCATAAAACATACATACCCAACGGCCGAATGCCAATAATACCCCGACATACTCTCTTTTTCTGACAAACGCGCTAGCCTTTTCATTTAATGCAGCTAAATATATCACCCTATCGGACTGCTCATGTGTCGGTGGTGTATAGTTTACGTCGATATGTTCGATCCTTCATCGCTTCTAATTCAAAAACACAACAGCATGCAGTGGACCGGAGAGAAGGGGAGACCAAGTCTCGTATGAGACTCCGAGCTGGAGATGGTGCGGCGCTTGAGGACGGATAAACCATGGACTTCGACACCGTGTCAATGACAATAATCAAAACACCACTGCGCTGTTGTTGTATATCATGATTCATGATTCTACTGCACTTGACAATGAAGTACAC
>NHTK01005805.1:0-18525 GCA_002938355.1 Panaeolus cyanescens | reverse complement strand
TAAACTCTCTTCGCGTGTGTATCAACTCTCGGAAAGTCTCATCAAACGTGTACAAACTTAAAATAAATGTGTATCAACTCTAAAACATGTGAAAAAACTGAAAAATTGTGTGTAGCAACTCGCGAAAATGGACAATAAACCAGCTCACCTCTTTATATTTATAATTACCCCTCGTAGACTTGACACACACCGAAAACCACGAAAAGCGGACGTTCAAACCCGGCATGTCGGCAAACCGGCACAGGACCCTGATGGCGCTGAGTGTGCCAGCGGCGAAGCCTAGCCATCATATTATTTAAACTCGGCTACTGGGACCCTTTCTCATCGAAATATTATTACATTGCGCATACCTATGCAGAAGTAAGTACCTTTCAGATTCTATCCATTTGAGAGAGTTTGTACACTCTTTTCGAGAGTTTGTACACTCGCTTCGAGAGTTGACACACACCCGAAGAGAGTTGACAAACTCTCCTCGAGAGTTGAAACACACTCATTTTGAGTTTGTAAACTGTCATTTCGAGTTTGTGCAGTCGCTTTGAGAGATGATACACACTCCAAAAGAGTTTGCGCACACAAGTGGATGATATATTAGGTGTGTGTTATCTCTCAGATGAGAGATAACACACAATTTGGGTAAACTTTATATTATAGATCTAAGAAAGTTACATTCGCTTATATTTTTTAGGCGCCGAAAGAGAGTTTGCGTCAAAAATAATAAACTTGCGATCGGCGCACCATATTGCTGCGTCTCTTAGACCATGCAAAATCAAGCGCATTCACAATGATAAATGCGTAATAATTCTGTGAGCCGGATTGGTCATAATTAATATCGTCTTAAGATTCTTATAAAAACGTATGTTAGGGTAACGGGACCCACAGGTGCTGGGAAGAGTACTGTGAGTTGAAGGAACTCCACTGAGTATCAGCTTCGTGTCTATCGTTAACCACAACCCCCTCATATGCATATTGCTAGTTCATTGAAGCTTTGGCCGGAGACAGCTCGTTGAACATCTCAAAAGATCAATTAGAAAGTTGCACACAGGGCATCCAGTCATACCAGGCTGTAGATGTACAATTCACCGTGGAGTCAGATCTAGAGCTCGATGTGGACATTTACATCTTGGACACGCCAGGCTTCTCCGACACCCAGAAATCGGAATTGGAGATTGTTGACATGATCAACCACTGGATGAAATCCCGCAAGTAAGTCTCTAGTACCGCCCAAGTTAACACACCCACATGCAAATTCCATGGCTCATCGCATTCAATTTTGACTAATTTTGTTTAGATGTCAGTACATCGATTTGATCTTTTACTTCTCCCCAATCACGGACATCAGGTTATCGGGAAGCAAACGCAGGACGGTAGAGATGTTGAAATTGCTGGGTAAGATCAGTGGCGAAGAACCTTCCGCGATGTATGTGGTAACAACGATGTGGGATAGGATATGGACGGAACGGGCACGGGAGGCCGCCGAGGTACGATATACACAGCTGAGGGACGAAGTCTGGAAGGTACGAATATGATTCATTCACTTCCCTCCTTCGCTCCTTGATCTCAGGTTGAATATCTGTTTCAGGACTTGTCAAAACACAAAGCATCCCTGATCAAGTTCTTGAACACGCATGAATCTGCACTCGATGTCATCAGCAATATTTTGCGATTGGGAGATCAAGTCGCTGATTATTCGGTGAACTTTGGCTACGATGCAACAGAGCCTTTGCCGAAATCTCTCTATAGTCACCTCTATTACGAGTTGGTCGACCGTATCATCAACACACAGCAACAAAAGAGGAGTGTCGAAGTTGATCTGGCTACACCCGAAACTCAGGCTAACCGGGAACTGAAACTGGATGTGAAGCAACGCTTGCAGCAGACCAATCGCATTTTGGCAAAGTTCGAAAAGCAGTTGATCGGGTTTGGTGATCCTCCCGAGGGATTCGAACATGTCGCTCAGCTGAGAAAGAATATTCTGAGAAGGTATCCATTGTTGGCTGTCAAAAATGTCGTTGAAAGGCGATTTTAGTTCCTAGCGCTGGGCGGCAAATAGAGTAAATACATTTCGAGTATCCACAAATTTATTTGCCTTAACACTTCCGAAAGGATCAAAAGTAACTAGTAACGTTTTGCGGATACACGAGGCCGCGATATCCACAAGATTCCGTTTACATCATGATATCCGGAGCTGTTGTGCTGTTGAGAATAGTTTGGATCAGGTAGTATCTTATCTTGGGCTGTATTATGAAGCTGATCTCCCTCAGTACATGATACAGACGAAGCCGACGCTGTCTTGGAATTCAAAGTGAACGCCTGTCATTGTAAACCAGCGTTCTGCGTGTATTACATCCAGAAAATAGTGTGGCAAGAGAGAAAGGATAGCTGTAATCATGTCAGAACTTGTTTGTTTTAAACCGTATACTTTCCGCACCATTTGTAATATTGGCTGGAAAGTTATTATTAGGGTCTCTGACGGTTTCGGGTTCAGAAGTCATTGATCGCTCGCCAAGGTCTTGAAGCTTGACAGCCTTGCTTGCCATAGTTCCCACCTATATATGAACAAAGAAATCGACGAAATGGCCTGAGGCTGTGCATGACCAGCTCTGAACACAACTCTCACCTTCTCAACGGCAAACTCAAACGTCAATGCAATTCCTCGATGCGTCTGTCAGGCCATGCGAGCTTAAGCGCATGCACAATGATGAATATGTGATAGTGTTGTGAGCCTCAGATCTGATTGCTCAGATCATGTTCGTTCTCTCTTTGCTGATAGGAACGTACGCTAGGTTAATGGGACCCACAGGGGCAGGGAAGAGTAGCGTGAGTTGAAAGCACCCCTAGTATTAACGTCACTCACCACATCCCCTCATAGTTCATTGAAGCGTTGGCCGGAGACAACTCGTTGAACATCTCTAAAGACCAATTAGAAAGTTGCACGCAGGGAATTCAAGCATACCGACTCGTAAATATCAAATACGTCTTATTGAGAGACAAGGGTTTTAGCGGGAAAATATGCATCGTGGACACGCCAGGCTTCTCAGACACGCAAAAATCGGAATTGGAGATCGTAGACATGATCAACGATTGGATGAAATCGCGCAAGTAAGTCTCTGCCACGGCCTTTGTCTGCAATGTCCAACCCACGCGCGCGCATTTGTTGAGCTTTCAGCACATCCATTTCATCTTTTACTTGTCCCCGATCACGGACATCAGGCTATCGGGAAGCAAGCGCAGGACGATAGAGATGTTGGAATTACTGGGTAGAATCGATGGTAAAGAACCCTGCGGAGTGTATGTGGTAACGACGATGTGGGATAAGATATGGACCGAGCAGTCACGAGAGAGCGCGGAGATGCGGTATACGCAGCTGAGGGACGAAGTATGGAAGGTACGAATGTTATTCATTCACTGGCACCTCCCTCTCTCCCTCACCTGCTCAAAACCCGATTCAGAACTTGACAAAACACAAAGCATCCCTGGTCAAGTTCTTGAACACACATGAATCTGCACTCGATGTCACCAGCAATATTTTTCGAATAGGAGACCAGGTCGCTGACCATTCGATGAAATTTGGTTACGATACCCTTTGCCAAAATCTCTCTATAGTCATCTCTACCATGAGCTGGTCGATCGTATCATCAACACTCGGCAGCAAAAGAAGAGCCTCGAAGATGATCTCGGCGCACCCGAAACGCAGTCCAACGAAGAGCTGAAATTGGATGTGACGCAACGATTGCAGCAGACCAATCGCATTTTGGCAAAGTTTGAAAAGCAGTTGATCGGCTTTGGTGATCCCCCGGAGGGATTCGAACATGTCGCTCAATTCAGAAAGGATATTCTGAGGAGGTATCCAATGTTGGTCGTCAAAGGCATCATTGAAAAACCATTTCAGTTCCTGGGGTTGGGCGCCAAATTCCATCAATAACATCATGATTGTTCAAATTTCCGATTAATAGAGTCATCACCAGAAAATACCTGGAAGCCGGATAATGACAACCAATATGCTCAAATCGCTCATCAAACGTCGAGAAGGTAGACTCATCATTGTAACTACTATGTGGGACCATATAATAAGGTTAGAGAAGGCATATTTGAGTCGGCGCGTAATGGTCCACCGGCGTGTGCGCACGCTTATCCGAGTCACACGGGCAATGTACACAGACGCTCGAGGCTGGAGGTTGCATTGATTCGAACCAGGGCAGCAAAGCTACCTTTCGCACAATCCACGATGAAAGTAGATACGCAACAAATTTAAAAACGCAAATAATCGAAATTGTATATTCCAAAATTCCAAACAGCAAATGATTCCATCCAAACGATCGCAAGTGATAAAAATGAGACAAATGAAGAAGCATAGAAAGCAAGCACGACGAAAAAAGAAAACATAAGGGGAAAAGGGAAAAGAGAAAAATGAGAGAAGAGACAGCATTGTAGGTAGGCAATTGCAAGTGTGATAATGATACAAAACGATGAAAGTCAAATCATAGTACAATCCAGACGCGAAAGAGAGAGAGAGAAATATAAAACATGAAGAAAGATGGGTATGAAAAAGTGAGAGGGCATACTATTCCAAGGCGATCACCTCAGACTGCTGAACGAGTGCCCATTACTTCCACAAAACATGAGGATGGATGAGTTTACTCGAAAGAAGGGCTCTATAAAGCGATCGCCACGACATCGGATTACCCTATCCATAACAAACATAAAACGAAAACGCGTCAGAAAAGTATCCCAAACACACAACACGAAGCACATACCTCATCTCTCCTCATCAAAACAAAACTATACTCAACATCGTCCCTCATGTAACTCTCAACCTCAACCCATCCCTTACATACCAACTTGCGATTATCAAACGCGCCGACCCTCAACCTCATCGTCTCCCGGTACCTTCGAGGACCCTCGACATTCTCATCGTCAAGATAGACAACTGTAGAACCAGCAAACTTCGTTTTAACACCTTGAGGAAGACCATCAAGCGCCTCCTTGAGTATAGGCATGAGCACAGTTGGTGCCAATCGAGCATAGAATCGCGTCAGGTGCGGCATATACCGCGTACCGCCTTGCGTTTGAGACTACACGCATCTAAGTATGCTGCTCGAACGAAAGAAGGAAAGAAAAACGTACGAAAAGCAACAACCGCTGCGTAAACTGAGATGCTCCCGCAGTGCCCATAATCGTATCTCCATCTTCGTCAATCGAGCCATGCAACTTTGGCGCAGCGGTATCTAGATCTCCTTGGTCTCTTAGATTCTGCGTGAGTCGCCCCGCAAGGTCAAATGGAGACATATGGGCGAGTTGACTAGGTCTATTTCAGAGAATCAAAGTCAATAATTGAATGAGATTGGGAATAGATACATACCGCATGCACCATGGATGAGACATAACATCGTCCAACGTCATCCGTTCCTTAGGATTGATTGTGAGCATACCTCTCAGCAGAGCTATTGATCATCATATGGAGCGACATCATGATGATGGTATTCCAATCAGGGAGAAAAAGAAAGGGTCGAAAAAGACGAGATAAGAGAGAACATAATCAGTGTACAGTCCAAAACGCAAAACCCGAATAGTGAAAAAACAACGCACACATCGCATCGCCCCCAATCCGCTTCCAAGGGTCATATGTGAAGATAGTTCCTTCAACATAGCTCCTGAATTCGGGGCTTTTGGCGGTCGGCTCGTCCCAGGGCGTATCTGTGCAAAGGGAATGACGCGTAGTTGGGGAGAAAGAAAGGGATTAGTGGAAGCGCGGATAGCGCAAGGGAGGAATAGATAAGATAAGATGGTGTGATAAGATGAAGAAGGCGAAGATGCGATTATAAAAAAGTAAGGGATCGCGTTCATTGATCAGCTCAACACGCAGAACAATCCAAGAAATCCGAGAAGAGACGTACTTCCAACTAGCAGGGTGAATAGGATAACACCTACTCCCCAGACATCAACAGGCTCAGCATCGTACGGTCTTTCATAGTTCAACTAAATCCCACCAAATAATCAGCGTCGTCGTCCTTCAGCCCCAAGAAAAACGAGCAAGAGAACACACCTCTGGAGCCACATACGGCAAACTACCGCATCTCTCTGTAAGCTGTCTCGTCTTTCCGCTTTCCTTAAGCTTAAATACAGATGAAAGACCGAAATCGGTGATCTTGAGCTGTCCTGCGGCATCAAGAAGAAGGTTTTCGGGTTTGAGGTCGCGGTGGCATACGCCTTCTTGATGGATGTATTTCTGTGAGTTGACGTTGTAAATGTTAGATGTGTGATAGAGGAAAAAGATGGGCATGGGCGTGTGGAGGATTGTACAAGGTCAACTCACCATCCCTGCCACTAGCTGATTGAAGTATAGATGGGCTAGGTCGTCGTCTATTCCCACATCCGGTGCTATATGAGCCAATTCAAAACACGGAAAATCATTAGTACCTTCCTCAAAAATGATATAGACCACAACGCCACGCACCAATCTTGTCAAACAAATCCCCTCCACCTGCGAATTCCAACAACATATAAAACCCAGGGAAGTACTTATCACCATGCTTCAATTCCACAATGACAGCATTGATGAATTCCAAGATATTGTCGTGTTTCAAAGCAGAATGTATTCTCATTTCCTTCTCCACCGACTTGCGATCCTTGTCGGTGGTGGCAGCTGTGAGGTAGATGACTTTACAAGCCGCAAGACGATGGTCTTCAAAATGGACCGCTTTGAACACGCTATGAAATATGATATAATTGAGATATAAGCATTTTTCAATTTCTAGGTTGACCACATACGTTGAAAATCCTCCTCCACCGACTTGTTCGATGAGCTCAAAACCTTTGCCCATGTCAATCTACCACTCCAATCATGAAATTACATGCAACTCACCAGCTACTTTGGGGTACTTGGGACCAGCCTTTTGCATATTGAATACGGTACGTTGAGTTGAAATTTGTGGATGCAAAGATGAGAGTTGAAGTTAGAAATCCAAACCAGGGCGCAAGGGGTTTTTATGAGGTCGTAAACAAAGGGCCGTGCAGCAAAACGTCGATGAAAGAGCTGATAGATTGTTGTTGTCACAGGGCCAGTCAATGGATTGCGTTCAATAATGCTCAGAAAAAGAAAGGAAAAGGGCAAAAGAAAAGTTGAACAATGAACAGAACGCGACGCGTCACAAATCAGGTTCACGATCACGCGTATGTAATTTTAGTATTTTTCCACGCATGCTCATGACTCGGCAGGAGCACGTGGCGACGGCTTTGAAGCCACTCCTCCATCTTCAACCTGTCTTCAACGATGGGAGGTGAAGCAGACAAGGGGAAATGCTAATCCAATAACGTTCGGAATAATAGATGATACTGCTCTATTTACTCTTACATGACATTTTGATAGGTGGAGCCATTAGAGATAACGGTGAGCTTTGTTGATCAGTGTTGAAAAGGGTCATATGCATCGTTTACTATGACAATTTAATCATGTCGAGTACTATTGCGATTGACAATGTTGTGTGTAGCTCGACAGGGCTTGCCTCATGTCGATGGCGGCTGCTGGCGAAAAGGTGTGTAACGCGTAGCCAAATTCCGTCACAAACGGCGTAAGAACCGTGGCTTAAAAATCTTCGCACATCCTAGATTCGAGTTGCATTCTTACCACCATCATCTCAGCGTCTTGCCGTTTCTCCATCCCTTTACCTTACCTCCATAGCTGCTCTTTCCTCCATCCACACAAACACTCGCATTATGGTTGATGAATACACTCGATTCAGATTCGAAGGCAAGGTATCGATCAGGCCTTGGAGTTGGGAGGAACACCCGGACCGTTACGATGTCGCCACAATCCTGTAGTCATCTTCCTTATTCTCGCATTCACTTTACTTCCCACTAAAAATACTGCATGCAGACTCGTGGGTCCAACTGGATCCGGCAAAAGCAGCGTAAGTCCAACTCCAGATACGAATCGTATACATGATCGATAATACACCAGATCACGGAACCTTGCCTGAGAAGTTAACCCACTTGTTGTAGTTCATCGAGGCTCTGAGTGGAGACGGCGCCTCTATGGGTATCTCCAGTGATCAACTGGAAGGATTCACCAAGACCCTTACCCCATACGAGCTCATTAACGCGGGATTTGGCAATTCCTACAGTACCCGAGACACGATCTGCCTGGTCGACACGCCCGGTTTCTCAGATAGCACCATCTCAGAGTTCGAAATTATAGATATGGTGAAGAAGTGGATGAAAACTCACCAGTACGTCCCTCTCTCCTGTACCCCACGATCAACTCGATTGTATGTTCCTCATCTTTTTAATAAGGATTGAAGAGATTAATCATATCATGTACTTTTCATCCATCACCGATAAACGATTACCAGGGAGCAGAAAGACGACAATGGAGATGGTAAAGGCACTCATCAAACTCGGAAGACTTGAAGTATTGCATAAAGCCAACGAAGGCTCACTCTCAATTATCACCACCATGTGGGACACGCTATGGACTGACCGCGCGCGCTCTCAGGCAGAATCTCATTTCACCCAACTCACCGATGACATCTGGAAGGTAAGCCTATAGCTATTTATTCAGACCTTTCATAGTTGGTTGCATTATCCTTACAATAGCGATATATATGAACCTCACAGGATTTTATATCCGATGGCACATACATCGCCAAATTCCACAACACCACATCTTCCGCTTTTCAAATCCTCGATCAAAGCAGAACCCACTGGGGTGTCGCATACGGCGACGCCTTCGCAACGAGAAACGACGAGCACCCATTGCGTGAAACGGCATATGGTCGATTCCTCTATCGAGACCTGGTGGATCGGATTACGAGCGGCAAGGAGCAGAAGCAGGCTTTGGAGTTGGAGTTGAGTTTGATGGGAGCGGACGCTGAGGAAAGTGCGAAGGGGAATGGGAGTGGAGCTGATGATGAACAGGGGGGTTATGATGATTTGACACGGTTGATTAGAGAGAGGCTTGAGGAATCTGAGAGGACGTTGAAGAGATTCGAGGAGCAGTTAATAGAGTTCGGGGAGCCTCCGGAGGGCTTAAAGGTGGACTCGGATAAGGAGGGGGTTTCTCACAAGTAACGACGTTCAACGCTAGTACTCTCTGGATATCACTGCCACGCGTTATTGGATGATTGGTTCTATGCTGTAAGTCCGAGAGAGCCAAAAATACGCGTTGAGCTGATGTAGCCCTTCAACTCTGGTCCTTCGAACACAAGAACTCACCAAACACTCCCTGCGGACATCGAGAGACATGTCGACGTTCGACAACGCATAATTATTAATATCATGCATAGTATAATATACAAGTCTAAAATACAAATGATTTCATTGCAAAGAATGCGCGTCTTGTGATCGCTAACTTGAATCGCTCTCCTTATCCTTACCACGCTCCGAGACCAACGCCCTCGACGCCTCCCTCTCCTTCTTTCTAAGCACCTTCTCCGCACGCTCCCATACATCTTCGCCATCAAATGCCGAAAGCTCCCAGTCCGGAATCAGATCCACTGGCTCTCTCAACCGCACCACACGTCCATCTCTCAAAACCTCCTCGCTAAGCTCCTCATAAAACTGGTTATGCGGCCCGGCAAACAACACCATTCTCAAGTTACCACAATGCGCCAAAATCGCCTGGAGCAAAGCGGGTGAATCAAAGTCACAAGACAGATGTGTAAGGTGCGGCATTAGGGCCAGATTGGACCAGCTTTCCCAGCGCACAGAGGGCATGAGAATGATGTCGAGGTGCGTAAGGTGCGGATATAGAGTGTGGTCAAATATGAACGACGAGTCTGCGAGTGTATGCGGACTTGGGTATGCACTGGAGAACCCTTGGAGGTCAGCGACGTTGAGAGAGACGCGTTTGAGAGGGAGAGATCTGATGACGGGTTGCAGGATGGAGATGCCGCCTGTTAGCCTCCATAATGCCAGATTCTGGATGTTCACGCAAAGCTCGAGAATGACGAGTGCATTCTCCGCGCATAGATCCTGGAGCATGACGTTTTTGAAGAAAGGTGCAACTCGTTTGAAATGGCGACTGAGCTTGAGACCAGGCTTGAAATAATCAGCAGCTCTGGATGAGGCAGTCAATGGCGGGTATTGATGGGAACGCAAGCACGTATGCATCAAAGTGTTATAAAGAATAGGCTCGAGCCTATTCAACAAAATCAAACTATTCAATCATCGTACTCTTGAATTAGAACAGCAAAAGAAGCGTACCATGCTTTCACCCTACGGGCGACAAGCAAGAAACGTGGCAATGCGGATCTATGACTCCATCCCGCCAGCTGAAAGATCATGTACTCCAACTCCTCAGGAAGGCGTCTGGCTAAGTATTTCACTGTTGTTCTTGTCGTCCTCATAGAGATGGAGATGTAAAGAGTGAATGGGTTCAAAGGCGAGTTGGTAAAACGATAAAGGAATGAGATGAAAGCAACCTGACAGCCAAAGTTACCACACTGTCAATGCATTGATGGGAAGGTTCGGCAAATCCCTTGAGGGGGTTATGAAGCCTGCCAAGACCATGCTTTGCAGTCAGGTATACGAACTTTTGGGTATTAAAGTCAGTTGGGCGCTAATAGCCTTTATTTTTACGGTAAAATAAGTAAAACTAAAATAAACGTCGTAGAATATGCTAACTTCGTGCTGACAAAATGGTCGTAAATAGCCCTTTCTGGCACAGAAAGGAAAATACTTGGAATTTCGCCTATGAAACCTTACGGTCCGAGTTTAAACCCTGCTGAACTGCGTGCGAGTCATAGACTGTCGATTTCGGCCGGTAAGCAGGCGGTGGGCTATCCACTTCCATCGTTCCATCGATAATCATCGTCGCATAGCCAACGCCACCATGAACGCTAGAATTGGCCCCGTCGCTTGCACTAACCGAAGGATCCATGGTCCGTGCCTGAGTACTCAGCGATGCCGTATTCGTCGGAACTGGGGACACTCCAGTCAACCTCGAAATATCACTCTCCTGCTGAGCGACCGACGAATCGAAAGAAGGTTGTGGATGGTGACCAGACGTCTGGAGAAACTTGGAGGATTGACTTGTGGTGTTGCTGGAGCCAGCGACGGAGCTTTCATTCGTCACTTGCCTTTTGCCCATCGGCTCAGGTGGTGGGAGCAACCTGCCAAGTGCATGAGGCGCTCCGCCGCCTCCTTGAATGTTGGTATCATCGCTGTTGTTGGCAGGCTGGATAAACCTCGGAAATGGCTGTATGGAAGATGGATCACTTCGTTCAGACATTAGGTTGCTAGATGATCCAAACGATGGCGTTGGATCGTGCCCTTGTCTCTGTGAGCGGGAGCCTGGGGCACTTCGCGTTGTCCATGCTGATGCCGCTACACCAAAAAAGATGAGCACATAGATATCATGCCAGAAAATTGGAACGTACTAGGGGGCGGCGAAAGTGGATTCACACCAAGATTCTGTTCCCTTCTCCTCCTCTGAAAAAGTAGCCACACCAATACTGCGAGCAGTATAACCGCCAATCCACCCAGAACACCTCCAATAATTGCTCCAAGAGGAGGGCCTGACTTTTCTGCTTGAGGAGAAATACCAAGGCTCGGATCTGAGGATCCGGGGATTGAGGGCGTGATAACAGCATCAATGGCTGTTGTTGATAACGATGTAGAGAAAGAAGTAATAGTTGAAGAGCCATCCACGATAACTGTCGATTGAACGATCGTTGTGACGACTTCAGAACGAGAGTAAGTGGTGGTCCTAGAAGCTGTAGTCTGACTGGAAGTGGCAATAGAGGTAGGAGTCACGGAAGAACTTGACGCAGGTCTGTTGGCCGTCGATGAAGGTGTGTTTGAGGGAGAATTAGCAGGAGGAGCGGGAGCAGGGTTATTGACTATCACCGGCCTCGTCACATCAAACGAATCCAACCACAAAAAGTCTCCCTCCACGAGGTTCACGATTTCTAGCGTATGTTCTCGATTCTCTAAAGGGTCGGATTTGAAAAACTGTACGCGGGGCTGAGTTGACCCCGTTCGACCTGGCGCGAATGTAACGCTAGACCCCCCATCGATGCTGTAGCTGCTAACTGGGTCTGCGCCAGTTCCACGGTCTGAAATGAGGCCCCAGACCGTGATAGAGGTGCCTTCCGGGGAAGTGTCAGTACAGCTGAGATGAGAACGCTGGAGCTAGCGCTGCGAAAGAGGTTGACGTACCAGTAAACGTCACTGTCGCACTGGCCCTGCGTGTATTGGTTAGCTTGAGTGTCCCCTGATACGATTGGCTAGAGGTTTGATCTGTCCAGTGGTGCCCTTGAGCTGGTTGTGAATATCGAACAACAAAATCACGATCGTCATAAGTGATAACTGTGCTCATAGTTCAAGAGTAGGAAAGGGAAAAAAGAAATGAGTGGCAATGCTTCTGGTTCGTGAGTTACGATCCTGAGCGTCGAAAAGGAAAGGAAAGAAAGAAAGCAGTGGACAGTGCGCACCTTCGCCACCAACTAGCAATAAACACCCCTTGGCAGACCCTGCGTCCCTGACATCAACAAAATGAGGAAACCGTTGTTTGATCAATTTTTCAGGGGGGGATTGGGTTCGTGCTTTTCTCGGCCATGTCAGTGGGCTTTTCTTTGACCCCTTGGTAAAGGCAGGTAATCCGCCTTAATTCTGCAATCATATAGGTCACTACTGCGTTGTTTATATAGGAAGCACGCTCTGTTGCACCCAAGTTTTCCCCTGCTTATAATGCTGACCGCAATCAAAAATCATTTTCTCAGTCTGATCATGACGTTGCCCATCGATGATCGTCGTCGCCATGTGATTGTCGGTGAATTTCTCTTCTGAATCCCCTAAGAAGAGCAAGGCAACCGTTCATAAATGTTGCAAAACTAAGTATAATTATGCGCCCTTTCAAGTTGCTCGGGCGCTATTAAACGTGCACGCAATAACATATTTGGTATGTCATTCACAAGCCGCCCGGGTGACTTGTATAATTACATACAAGTTACTGGCGTCCTCGCGTGCTAGTATATATATTATATTCACCCTCCGAACACTGCCTTCACTATGTCACAGCGCTACCAACTATGTGCTAACAGGTCCGCTCGTTCGTTTGTCTTGATCCGTTGATGGTTTTGTATATTCAGGAGGGCAAGTTGAATTGAGTGTACTTTAGGCGCTCAAGACGGCACACATCATTGCGGTAGTGAAGGTCCTTACGCACTATATTCCCTCACAATACTCGTCATTTCAAAAACAGTTTCTTCGCATATAGTTTTTATTTTATTTTTATTTTTTACGTTCACAAACTTAATCGCTTATCAAGACGATTAACATTTTAAAATAGTTAATCCGGACCGAGTAATGAAATATAATCTAATCGTGTTACATCATACATACTGGCTGTCATCCTGTTCAACCACATGCCCATTGCCCGGCATGCGTTTCACAAGCCAGCAGTCACCATCCGACTTGCGCACTCTACCGTTGAACCCCCACCATCACCAAGTTCGCTGTGCACCTCCAACTAACAATATCCTTTGCTAAACTTGCAATTCATTCCAATGTCGAAAGACGAGTACATACACCTCCGCGTTAAGGGGAAGATTGGCGTTCAACCGAGCACTAGAAAAGATTGGTCAGGTTCGAATGTTCAGATAATTCTGCGAGTGTTTTTTATGAATTGCTGCTTTAATGCTCGGCTTATATGTCTTTACAGGCTTGCCGGTCCTACAGGAGCTGGAAAAAGCACTGTGAGCAACATGAATCACCGTTGATCTCGTAGTCGTGAAGCTACATCTCACCTCGGACGTCTACAGTTTCTTGAAGCTTTGGCAGGGGACAAATCGCTTCAGATCTCCAAGGATCAGCTGGAAGGATGTACCCAAACCGTCACTGCTTATGAAATTGAAAATGCATGCTTTTATTATACAGGCGAAGACGAAATTTGCTTGCTTGATTCCCCAGGATTTTCCGATAGTGATATATCCGAGGCAGAAATTGTGGAAATGGTTACACAATGGCTCCAAAATCACAAGTTCGTAATAATTTGATCATTCCCTGGGCCAGAGATAACGCTGCGGTTCTCTTTGTGCAGCGCCGATAGGCTTCATAGCCTCCTGTATTTCTGCCCAATCACCGACATCAGGCTACCAGGAAGTCGCAGACGGACCATCAACATGCTAAAATCCTTCATCAAGGCGTCAAATCCATCTGTAAATGGTCTTACCAACGATGGATCGCTTACAATTGCTACCACTATGTGGGACAATGTGTGGAACGAGCGCGTTAGAGAAAGGGCAGAGAAAAACTATGCGCAACTCAAGGATAACGTATTTGAGGTACGTAACTCAGACGAATCGTGGCTGAACATTTTGATTCATATGATCATCGTCCTCTGTCCAGGATATGATCGCCAACGGTGCCGGCATCGCAAAATTTATGAACACCCAGTCATCTTCTCTCCATATCCTTGACTCGAGCAGGGTGTCCTGGGGCAATGCTAACGGAAACGCATACTCGACATACCGTAATGTGCAGCCCCTCGGGAAAATGTCGTATGGCCGTTTCATTTACACAGACTTACTTGAACGGATTGAAGCAGCTCTGCAGCTTAAGCAGATCCTCGAATTCGACCTCAAGCAAGCAAAGACCTTTGGAGATCGTACTCTCGCGTACATTCTGGAAGGGAGGCTGCAAACCGTTGAGCGGGTGTTGGGAAACTTTGTTTTGCAGCTTCAGAAATTTGGTGAACCTCCGGAAGGCATGCCAGCGCCGTCGACGGTCTTGAGCCTCATGCCCGGTCCGTCAGAAACACTTCCACAAAGCGCACACCATGATGCTTTCGACGCCCCTGTTGCAACTGATGATCAAGAAAGGCCACCGAGTCAGGCTTCCGTAACTCCGGGGGGCGAGCCTCAGTCTGGCCACGACAGTACGCCAATGAATACCACAGATCAAGCACTGGCGCCGATGGTTCGTAACGGCAAACGTTTGGGAAAGGTGAATCAGCGATGGATTAGATTTAAAGGAAGAATAGTTCGTGTGCGTAGGGTAATCAGTCGATTATTTTTGTTTAAGAAATCGTTGTAGGGGCTGCCAGCACACAGAATCCAAGTTGTATTATAATATTAATATTGGTCCGCACATAATCACACGTGCCTAGGGGGTGAAGGAAGTTAATGACCGACCGAAGGCGGGGTTTCCAGATGGGAGTACCCTGGTTGTTCAGAGTTAACGTTTGGGTGAGCTTTTCTGCTTTGTACACCTTCACCAGGTCTGGGGTGCCTTGACGGGCAAGGCAACGAAACTCCCCAATGGAGGAAGGACCTCGACGGTCTTGAAACGTCAGGTGGCTGCAGATGACAAGATTGGCCATGGGCTGTTGCGTGGTAGGTATACCTGGTGGGACTGTGACGTATGAGGAGTCAATTCAATAACAACTCAAAGGTCTAACGAGTCATAGAGGTCAGTCCACGTACTATTGGTTGGGTAGTAATGCTGAAACAACTCAGGTTCAGGATCTGAACTGACGAGCTCGTTCATTCTGCGTTGTAGGCTTTGAGGGGCGCATATTACGACCTGCGCTAAGCAACCGAAGAGTAAAGGGGAATTATTCAGAGAGAGACCAGCTCAAGAACCTTTGGAAACGCTGGGCCAGTCCTTTTAAGGTGCTGAGCAGCTTCCGGTGAAGGGTTTACAGCGATCTCCAGGTATTGACCACCAGTCGGTGAAATGCATTGACCGAGTGACGCATTCCCCGAGTGGAGGTCATTTGAAGTCATCGTACCATTCTGATTCTGCTCACCAAAAAATATAGTCCTATGTGCAAGATTAAAATTACTTCAATGTCAAATTTGAGGGCCAGAGGATAAATCTTAGCAAATTTCCCGACTTCTTTACATTAAGATATAAAACTATTCACGAAAGATAAGCAGCACTTTAGATGCATTATCGTGCACAAAGGTAAGTCACGCAGGATTGTCAATATTAATGCGCAGAAATACTCGCCTAACATCACCACATACACAAACCATCACCACCTCGTCACATCAACCTCCGCCTCTCCAAACACACTCGTCTTCTTGATCTCAAAATCTCCAGTCCCAGACTCTCCCACCCCATCCTCACCCTCCCCGTCCCCACCTTGATAATACTCCGCAAACTCCCTCTTCAAAAACGCCAAAACAAACCTATTAATCTGCTCAAACTCCAACAAAAACCCATCATGCCCATCGGGACTATCAATCACCACCAACTCGGCCTGTGGGATATGCGCGGCCAATTCGCGCTGTTCAGAGGTGGTGAAAAGACCGTCGGTGGCTATTGAGATGACGAGGGCTCTGGGCGGGAGAGTGGCGAGGACAGAGGCGAGCGCTAGGGATTCGTTATGGGCGGAGTAGGCGGATGAGTCGGTTGATAGCGACGAGGGATAGCGACCACGCGCGACATCGTGAGTATCTAATTTGCGCGTGATATGGATATAACAATTTGCATCGAAGCGCGCCGTGAATTTGTCTCCTTGATAACGCAAATACGACTGAGCAGAGAAGATGGGAGGTTTCGGGGATGGCGATGTTGATGGAGCCACTTCTGTGGTGTCAGCATTACCAGACGAGGAAGTCGAGGGAGCGATGTCGACTTGTTGGGACTTCAAACGGGAAGATGTCCTCATCCCATCATTGTGCACCGCGAGCGCGTCATCGGGTCTCGGCGTCAGCGTAGGACTCGCAGGTGGTGTCAGCCTTGCATTACCCATTTTCTGAACCTGTGGTTTCCTTCCGAACCTACTCTCAAATGAGTCGCGACTTCTGTAGGTCAAAAGCGCGCTCATCCTAGCAGCGGCCAGCCCGCTGGCCGGTTGCGTCTCGTAGTACCCATCTTGGTAGGTGGGATCGCTGTAGATGCTCTGACGCTGCGCCTCGCCCCATGAGATACACCACGCTGAATGCCTGGCGGATGTGGCTAAAGGAATGACATGACGGACATATCCGGGTGGGGAACAGAGCGGCCATTCAAGGACGGCCATACCACCCATAGATCCACCAATAACAACCGCAACGGATGTGACTCCGAGAGCATCTAGGACGAGCTTGTGGATTCTAATAGTTCGTTCACATGCAAAGCATAAATATAGGTCGAGAGAAGTGTATGTTAGCATGGTATCACAATGGTGATAGAATGGAAAATTGGAATAAACACGCACCTTACGTCGTCACGGATGGTAGTTGGGGGAAATTCGGGACCGTATGGTTTCCCTGTGTCAGGGTTTATCGTTACGGGTGAAGCAGAGCCGTATGGAGACCCAAGGGTGTTACAGCAGATGATGAAGAATCGATTAGGATCAAAAGCCTTGCCACGGCCCATTAGCGGTCCCCACCTGTAAAACAGTACATTCAATCGTTCAATAAGCATTTATTGGGTTAAAACGAGAAACAAGAAGGTCGAATAATTAGCCAATAAAAGAGATGATATTATCTGCAAAGCACTCACCAATCCTCAACGTCCGCACTCCCAGTGAAGGCGTGACATATGATCATAACATTATCCTTCCTTTCGTTCAATGTTCCCCACGTTTTATAAGCCACTGGAGCATCTTTGAGAGTCTGTCCACATTCTAGCGTGAACGAGGGGACGATATGGATTTGTTGGGAGATCAATGAAGCAAATTTCGACATTTGAATCGTGTGTTGACCGAGGTTCTTTTATGGGAGCTAGTCAAGAAGCGGTTGGGTGTTGCCTTCTGAAGTCGAGGCAAGTCTATCTGGAGGTATAAATACAATTCCGGGTGGTATCACCCTCAATCTGCGTCCAGAGCTGGGTGCGGGGTTGAAGCAAGTGCTTGTGTTGGGTATTGAATTGAACCTTGGGATTGCGCCTTCCTGGTCTGAGATAACGCAAGACGGTTCCACGCCTCTATATAATCTAATAACGCAGGAACCGGATGGGGCAAAACCAGAAACAAGGGACCAGATGGGAGGAAGGAAGAAAGGGAAACAAGTTGAAGAGACAAGAATTTGATTCTGATAATAACCGGTCAGATGACTCAATGAAGTCAGCTATGTAGATAAGATAAGATAACCAGATCGTCCATCAACTCGGAGGACCTGGCTCGTCACGCGTGCTAGTGGCAGATACCAGATACTAGATTTTCCTAATTGGGAAAGTCCTGACATAAGCGTCAGTCAAGCTCTCCTCGAGCATCTTTTGGCGAAATACCACACACTCAGGGGTGGACCTTTGGGACTTGTTATCTACGTAAATGTAGTACTTAATTCCAGCTTTACTCACCAGTTTTTAATGTACAAAAATATGAGCATTTGGTTGAGGTATAACAAATGCACGACAACTTGAAATCAAGGTACCCAGGATGCTGTATTGTGAGGTCTTGTACTCGGAACTCTTGATCAGCTTAGCCACCTGTACAGCACCTGTATAATGGTCAGAATAAGTATTTACAACACATATAAATAATTTATCTCATAGAAATACACAACCGAACCATTTGGTTAGGGGTCTATTTAATTTAACATTATTTCGAGTGAATTTTTATTTCTCAGTATATTTTCGGGACATATAATAGAA
>NHTK01005804.1:0-18493 GCA_002938355.1 Panaeolus cyanescens | reverse complement strand
GAAAAAAAAAAAAAAAAAAAAGGTGGGCGACGGTGACAGTCTGAAATGAAAAAGGAAAAAGATCCCCCGCGACCTTCACGACGGAGTTGGCAAGTCAAAAACAAATTGAAATAAGAGGCGTTGACAGACAGTCTGTATCATGCGTGGGAAGTGGTGTAATAGAAGTCCGCACCGCTAGGCAAAGTAGAATTGAGAATCAAGGAAATTAATTCCGCTTCCTTTCCCTCGAGACCCAAAATTCGGCTCTTCCTTGATGACGGATGGCGGATTGCGGTCACGGAGGATAGACCGAGGGATTATAATGAAAATGAATAAGAAATGGTATGAATGGTGAAAGAATGGCTTTAAGAAGTGGAATGGAGTTTTTACAGCACAACCAAGAAAATAAAATAAAAAAAGATCAATCCAGCAGTCATATATGCATCGTGCTAGGGCATATATGAAGTATTGCAAAGCATGGAAAGCATTGACTGGCATGCGCAGCCTATACAATTAAGATTGCAGGGTTACGGCGATAGGGGCTTCAGGTCCGTGTGCAGTTGCAACAACTCAGCCACCACCAACATAACGATAAATATAACCAGACCCATGAGCAACACGTCAGAGACACAAGGCAGACATGACACGCAAGAAACCATCCATCCATATT
Source organism: Panaeolus cyanescens (assembly GCA_002938355.1). Taxonomy (NCBI): domain Eukaryota; kingdom Fungi; phylum Basidiomycota; class Agaricomycetes; order Agaricales; genus Panaeolus; species Panaeolus cyanescens. The sequence continues at coordinate 17,844 of NHTK01005804.1, read as the reverse complement.
CATTCCATCCATATCTGCGTGATCCATGCGGGTGTCAAGGTGGCATTGAAGTCTTGCATAGCAATGCGTTGAATCTTGCTCGGAAAAATAAAAAGCATGCACGCTGAATGGATCAAGAATGACAACTCCAGGAACAAGGAACGCAAAAGCAAAAAAGAGTTTAAAAGGACCACAGCCGCCGTTTTAAAGGTCATCGTTTCCTTCTCTTCCAAGTTCCTATTCGAATGAATATAAGAACCTAACAGGAGACCAGTCTTCTCGACCTGAATGCCACTAAACGCGTCAAGCTCTAGCCAGACTTATACTCATTCGACCGTCGCCTCTCGCAGGATTCCATCGTGATCGTCACCGAATAACGCAATAAATGATAAAATTAAACAAAAAAATCACGACTCACGTTATATATATTCGACGACATCCTGTGCTACCTCCAGGATAATGCTAGACCTGTCGTGCTGAGGACTGAATTTTGTAGTAGAAAATGAGGGTAAAATGTGGAGAATTAGAGAGAAAAAGATATGTCGTGAAATCGAATAGCCTATAACATATTAAATTAGCAAAGAAATCGAAAAAAAAGAAAGAAAAAAGAAACTTACAAGCTGAGTATGTCGTTCTTGAGAGAGAAGAAGAGAAAGAGAGGGACAAGAGTTTGATAGTAAACAAGACCAACGCTCACAACATTCCCACGCTTTGCATCCCAGATCTTGATCCCAAATAAGAAAAAAAGACGGAAAAAAATAATATATTTAACCCCTTTTTCTATTTTCAGCCACCCTTTGACGCAACTGGTCCACTCTGTCGGGTCCAATGATCGCACATCAGATCTATCTCTCTAAACCCGATTCAACACTCAAATCCACTCTCATTCCGACAAAAAACCTGCAGACTCCAAGGTCAATCCTCTCATGCCATGTCACGTCTAAAACCACCACTGTACCAGTTCAATGGCTTTATTTCCTCGACCATTGCTAACCAAAACCTCACCTTATGATACGAGGGTCAGGATGAATAATGAACAGTACCATCGCATCAACGTTGACGCTCAAGTGCAGACTTGGATGGATGTTTTGTCATCACTCTTGGTCCGTGGAACCCAAAGAACAAAAAGAATCTTCCCAAATACACTGACTTGAGAGGAAAAGAAATAAAAAGTCCAGAGCCAGGACAATATCAAAACGCTAAATATAGACATGCCGGCGGTAAGTCTTATCAAGAAATTCCTTCACACGCTCGTCCCTTGCCTCACAACGGGATAACCCGGAGCAGCTTATGTCATTCGAAATTGAAATCACGGGGAAGACGGGCCAGCCAATCACCAGCAGTCCTCAATGATTGAGTCTCCATGCGATACGCCATGGCTGTATACCCCGCCAAGTACAAACATCATTGCAGTAAAACCAAAAGGTGCAGTAATTGACAGAACATTCGAGTCAAACGACAGATACAACGCAATTCTGCCGGACCATCTGCACGAGTCCTCTGACCTTTGCTGAGAAATCAATCATGATCATCTACATATGACAGGAGAACGTGAACTTTGAATTCAAAAATGCTGTGCGGGTCTTGTGAAGGGTCATCCAACTTTGAGTTTCAACATTCACCGTCTGATCATCCTGTCATGACACAACAGCACTCGATGCCAGTGTGAGGAACGTATAACTGCTTACTTGTATAATACATATCATCAAACTGTATTCCGATAGTTCGGTGCGGCGGTAAACCCACAATATGCCTATCTACCCATACCCACATATCAATTCAATCATCTCTTGATTACCCCCACAACTACATTGATATCGTTATCGAAATATGAATCTGAGAAGTCTTAGTCTTAGCCTGCAGCTCTAGCTGTGCAGCCACGACTCGGCAACCCGATAGTATTAATCCAAAGACACGTTGAAGCAACGCTGAACCGAAACACGCAGTGAAAGTAAATCATTCTCATTTCGAGCAGATAATCATCTACCCATTGGAGATAACCCCAAACGCGCACAAAAACGAATTTCGCGGAGAATTAAAAGGGATCAAAGATCATAAGCCAAAAGGCTATGTACATATGTTGTATGAAACTATATCCCCAACCGTTCGAGATAATGAACCAACGACTCCCGCCCGTCATGCGCATGCATCGTTTCATCATCGCAAACGTGCCTGTCAGATAACTTGTCATAGTCGACACACAATCTCCTACATTCACGCCGACAACCCTCGGACTCCAAACTCTCCCTCGACCCTTCGCATCCCAAGCCACCATCCGCAAAATAGACACTTCCGTCCCTTGGGTCCGGTAAGTTTGACACAAAGGTGGTACAAGTGGCGATGTCATGGGTAGCCTTCTTGTGGCGCTCGCCACCGCTGTTACTCCTTACTTCAAACTGCACTGTACTTGTATGTAGTCACCAAGGAGTAGGCAGGAACGACGAGTAAATAAAGCCCTTTTGTCCGAACGCGTGTGATAAACGGTGATTATAATTGTGATAGCGCTACTGGCAACGCAGGGTCTTCGAGCTTTAGACTTTCGAATTCGAACAGGTCCAGGGTATGTCTGGTAACCAAGTTAAATTTTGTCGCCCCTATGAGAGAATATATTCTGGTTGTAAATAAAACAAAGTAACTGTTTATCGATAGAGTCGCATACTTAGGAGGCCCTACGAGCACCGTTCAGACGCCGAATGATGGCACCCACGCTGTTCTCTCGCAATTCAAAATCAATAGGGGCTCAAGCGGCATCTTGATAATTCAACCACTGGCAAAAAGCATCTTACCGACACTCAATAAAAAAAATCAATACACCGCAAACTCGCGTCTCCTTGCTTCACTTCTGCAATAAGAACCGCTTAAAAGGGGCCCCCAGACTACCCGTCCACTATACATATAGCCGCAGAATCAGCCGCAATTTCACGGAGTTTCAATCGCACTAAAAGTACCTTCCGAACCCCTTACATAGAATTCATTCGACAATCGAAGGGTGTGCGATTGTACATGTACGATAAAGGCTATATGACACGTTGGCATTAAAATAGCAATAACAATGCACGCACCGTACAGAGTGTGTCTGGCAGCGCGGCAAGCCGATTCTCACCGTCTTACATAGAGCTCGGGGGTGAACAAAGACTTCGCCTTTCTTATCTGGACATCAGTCCTTTATAACTTGTTCCGTATCCGAGTCTAGCGTGTTTCCGATTTCTTGAGTACTTATTAATACCCACATCCATATCCATAAGTATACACATTCACCTCTCCCAATGCGGACGATATCATCATGATTCAGATGGTGCTGTAGCACACGCCTTAGCGAAACGAATTCGAAGCATCGATCGTGACACCACCTACTAGTATAGCTACATATGCTCATGCTCAATAGTAGCTAACAGTAGTAAACGGTCGTAATCAGAACAGTTCAGGTTCCTCACGCGCCCACGTTGTTTATCCCATATTCGCGGAGTTCCAACCTAGTTGGATGGATTGATAATCTAGTGACTATTCTTCCTTTTGAATTGGTGCTGATACCCATGACCACCATCTTCGCACGGCGCGAGTCGAAGCTACGAAGCGCTGGGAATGGAAGAGATGTCACCCGGGATCTGTAGTTGCATACATAGACTCACTCGGTTGTGCAAGCGTGCTCTCAGCTCAGCTCTGTACCATTATGGATCATAGTAGGAGTGTTACTGTCGTGATCACCGGTTTCGGCATTGTTGCTGGACTAGTAGCTGTATATTATTAGGTCCGGATGTGCCCATGACTGTGGATATGCGAGTGCTTATAATTAAGGAAATGTGGAAATGGATGTTGGGTATGAGGAGATGCAAACATGACTACATACGGATGTTCAAGTACCATACGGATGAGACCATCCGGTGCTTCGGATTTATTCCCTGGCCTTGCCATCGACGGCTTGATGTTCGCTTTCCTTGCTCTTCCGCCTGCGACCGGCCACTTACCTATAGTTACATATATCGACTGCACCTGTTTATACCGCATTGACAGGGTTAATAGAACATCCATTGAAACATACACTTTAGGATGAACACATGCAGGCCATACGATCACTGCCATGATCTGTATACAGTATATCTCTCCCTTGGTATCGGTAAGTTGCACGGCTCATCCTCTCCGCAGCGACATGCGAAAATTAAATTTGCGGATGATCATTGGGAGGATTCCGATTGACTGGCACTCTGGCACGCTCAGTTGACAATAGAAATCCATCCCGGCTCGCCTCATCTGAATTGAACGTCAAAACCTTTACACCACTTCATTACATTACACAGAAGTATCATCTCAAACACTTCGGCAACAATCTCAGCTACAACTAAACCTGAACCCGATCTACGGATGGTTCACCGCACATAAAACCACTTCTTAAAAATCCTAAAGAAGAGCATCATCCCAGTTCCGAAGCACAACAACAGTACCCGGGTTACAGTTACCTAGAACAGCAATAAGCTCTGTATTCTTAGCACGGGTAAGTCTTCGTCTCTGTCATTGCTATCTGATTATAGCACGTGTGGGAAAGGGTGCTACCAAGGACCTTGAAGGAATAGCCAGCTATTTTTAGCCTGAGGTTGAGCAATCATTCGCACGGTTTTCAAAAGTCACGGCGTGGAGCGGGGCATCTGTCATCATCGTGGACTTTCACAGTGATACTGATAATGCAGGGAAGATATGGGGCTTGTGTTGTTCCTGGAATTTATACACCCTTTAAGAAAGAGGTTTTGTTCCTTTAGATGTGGCTAAATAATGCAGAGCGCTGGAGAGTGGTGTTTGATGCATAAGCGCTGGACAGCGCCCAAGCCGATCGATAGTTGCCTAATTGGGTGAGTATGCGCCGCACACGACAGCGATAGCGCTCATTCGAAGATGCGCATGCGATAGATAATAAAGCGACAAAAATTGTTATTCTATTGAGCCATTGATTTATCATATATACTTGATTTTCACTTCTCTCGTTACAGTAAATTCCCAAAGATATGAATAAAGACCTTGTCCCTTGATGTGTACACACACTGATTATGCTATATATTGACGAATCTATTGCTACAAATAGCCCCAGTCGTACAATTCTCGTTTATTTATTCATAAACTTTACCTCAATCCGAGGACTTGGTGAGGTGGAAGAAGAATGGGGCTTTGATGACGTCACAGAATTTTAATGCAATTCGAGGCGCTGTCTCGCTTCGAAAAGGCTGTGTTATAGCCTGGAGTAAAGACGCCCGAGATTTTAAGCTACGTGGCGGAGATGCGGTATACGTTATTGCACTGACTCAAAGGTCGAAGAATTGCGGTACTCTTAGATGAAATTACCCGTCTGACTCCTTCTGATGCCAAGTTGCGATCGCGATATCGATAGGCAGGCGAGCGCGCTGGTTGTGAGTCATTTTATGCGCAATATGCATCGAATCATTGCATGTCTGGCATGGTTATTTCTCCGTTTGTGCAAGCATTCCCCGAAGAGCCCTTTCTTGAGCTGAGCGCAGTAGTCTAGCGCAGTCATCCCTAGATCTAGGGCGCAGCCGCCTGCTGCCGGTCAGCGCGCGCTCAGCGTTCGAGGGGAATCAAATGTCCAGGAGCCGCACTAAATGGGTCAGATTATTGCCAATATTCATGTCGTTTCTGGATCAGGGTCCATGTTTCAAATACTTATAAAGGACCGCTTTTTCGTGGCTGATTTGCAGAAACACCCCCGCAATATTAATTTCTGATTATTACTTGCAAATTACACCTTGTGACGAAATCTGAAAGCATGTCGCGCCCAGCAACGAGCGATTTAAATTCATGGACTGTTGAGTATAACGGTCCTCCAAGACTGGACATCTCTCTCCACAAGGTTTTTTTGACAGAGTATGCCAGGCTGTACTTTCTCAGAAAAATTCTAGAGGACTTACGTTTGAACGTGTATGCTTATAGGGGTCAAGACACGACTGCCGTGTCTATAGTCAAATTCTCGCCCGACGGCAAATACCTTGCCGCGGGTCTGACCAACGTCGCAGTAATCTGGGATGTTGCTTCAGGAGAACAAGTATGGTAGGTACATCTGCCGAGCGACATTGAATCTAACTGACTCGCATGTTCAGCACGCTCGATCATGCGCAGCCAAATCAACTTACTACAGATAACTACGTTCGAGCGCTTTGCTTCAGCCCCGATAGCACAAGCTTGGCTACAGGAGCGGAAGATACGCTCATTCGTGAGAAAACCTACAAACGACGTATTTATGTATTTTATTTTGTTCTTACGGTATAGATCTGGAACGTCCAAACCGGGCAGCTTCAGACCACATTAACAGGACATGAGCTCGAAGTTTATACCTTGTTATACACCCCCGAAGGCCTCTTAGCTTCAGGAAGCGGAGACGAAACCATCCGAATCTGGGACCTCCCTTCGAACAACCCCCATCCTCGTATTCTCTCCGTCGGCGCTCTTCCAAGCGGCGTGACCTGTATTGCTATCTCTCCAGACGGCAGACACCTCGCAGGCAGCTACCTAGATAACGCGGTCAGAATATGGGATCTGACCACGACAAATCCCGTGCCTGTTCAAGAGCTAAAAGGCTACGATGAACCTGTCTATGGACTCGTGTTTAGTCCAGATGGGAGAGGCCTTTTTACCACAAGTCTTGACAAAATGGCTAGCCACTGGGACTTGACCTCAGGAGAAGTGTCGGTGACCTTCGAAGGACATACTGACTTTGCCATCTGCTGCACCACTTCTCCGGATGGACTGTGGCTGTTTACCAGCAGCAAGGATGAAACTATAAAGGTTTGGGATACATCCAGTGGAGAAGTACAAGCCACTATTCAAGGGCACCGAAGCAGTGTTATCAGGTGAGGCGACTATTAAAAAGACACAATTGATGAGTCCTGACGACATCGTTTTTAGTCTCGATGTAATTTCCTCAGGAGAATATTTAGCCAGCGGAGGAAGAGATGCGATGACTCGCTTGTGGAAGTTGAAGCCATCGTTGGCTGCTGTATAATAGCAAAATCATGCATGGTCTGACGTCTTATGTTTTCCATAAAGCAAGCGTAGGAATCCTGAATAGAATTTATGCAACTCCAAGGTATAGGGATTCGTCTAGATACAAAGGGGGCAATGTAATATAGAAGGAGGATTGTGGTGGTATAATGAGTATGCTCCTAGATAGCCCGTGATTAAGCTTGGACGATTGCAGAGTTGCAGTTGAGGCCAATGAGTTGATCTGCAAATTAAAAAGATGAATGAGAACGTCAAAATAAAAAATACCCGAACAAGGCTCAACGTACTTTGGAAGTTCTGCTCGCAGCAGACAGGGGTAGAGGCGCTAAATAGTAAATTTTATGAATGAATTGATGATGTCAATTGAGGGCAATAGGTTGAGCGCTTACCAGTTGCCGCCTGTGCCAACACCGATGACTGTGATTGGGTTGCATTGCAAGCCAAGTTGTCCAGTCACATCATCCACAGAGACTCCAACGAGGGCAGCAATGATGTCTGCGTCGTAGGATCCAACGTCTTGAATTTCGCTGCAGCAGGTAAGGTTTCCAGTGTTGCAGCTGTAATCAACAGCGGAGACAGAGGAGATGCTCAAGGCGAGAGCAGCGAAGGCGATGACTTTGGCGAACATTTTTGAGTAAGGATAGCTGAAGGCTGATGGTACAAGTAGTACTGAGTGCTGAAGCTGGAGAAAAATATCCCAGGTTGCAAGGGTTTTTATACGAGAAACGTTGGTGTTTGTTCGCTTGCCCTGAACGATGATCACAGTGGTTCGTGCAAGAAGGCCAACTTAGCTCGAGACCTATAAGAACATCAATATTCTTGCATACATCCTAGTGGACTTCACTGTCAGAAAGAGCTTCTAAGAGCTCCAGCTTGCCTGGTGGTTACCGTTGGATACATGTAGTCTTGGAGAGGCCGGATAAATCCATGAATTCTTGAAGGGAACTGTAAACAGGTCAACGTTAGCATTGAACAGTCAGCCGAGCACCTGACGGATCCTGATGAATATGCATAGTCTAAGACAGCCAGCAAGAAGCAGTTAAATCATGCATCAATGTAATAGGAAGAGCAGCATTGTCACTCCACCAGGCAACTGGTCATAGGTTTTAGACGCCAAAATCCAAACGTGACAGTATATTGCAATCAAGGAAGCCTATAAAATGATAGAAGGTGAATACTAAGAAGAGCAAGAGATCCGAAGAAACCAATAATTATGCAGGGCCCCAACGCGAAGGTCTTCCGCTTGCATGATGTCCGCCGATATGACTATGGCTGCTACTGATACTCCCGCCTGCTGGTATCTGAAGGCGGCTGCGTTTGGGCGCAGGGCCATGAGAGTAGCTGGGCATACTTCCATGGGTACCGAATACGTCCTTCCCTTTGGTACTGCTCCCAACAGATGCGGAATGGCCTGTACGACTGCTGGAAGCAAAGTCGATCCTGCTTCGTTTTCCTGAGCTCTGATTTGCCGCCTGCTTTTCTGATCTTTCCCTTTGCGCATCAGCTTGGAATTTGCGGAGCCAGATGTTGCAGGCCGGAGGAGCGAAGGAAGTGTTTTTGCGGGGGTGTGAAGAGAACGTAAATGGGACGTTGAGCCCAGAGAGTGTATAACACCCGTTGGGCAAGCACAAAAAGAGTTCAACATAGTTGCCAATGTGGGCGGATAAAATGCCACATTTTTTTCGAGACGAAGTGCCAGAAAATTGCAAAGATCGATTCACACAACGCAAATGAGACGAGCAGATGGCATGAACGCAGATCCAGTCGATGAAATGTAAAAGCACATACCAATTTGATCAGCAAACCATTCCGCTTTCACATCACTCGGGTCCCAGATTTCTCTTGGAAAGTTGGTGGTTCTCTCATCCACGTCAACGAATTCAACGAGTTTGGTGTAGAGATGAGGATTACGAAAAGAACGGTTGGACATCAACGAATCATTGAAGTGTCGAGGATTCTCAGGATTTGCTTTCAATTCCGAGAATTGTTTAAGCTTTGCCTGGGGAGTTCAAGTCAAAAATTCAGTGTCTGAACGTCTTCGCATGCAGAAAACCAACCTCCAACGTTGGGTTCACAGCCTCCTTGGATTCTGGGGGGATACCCCAGTCGTCTAAACCTGGTATTGGTGGTGGTTTTAGAGCAGCTCTAAGACTGGACAGCTCGTCTTGCTGTGATCTAGGTGTTGAGGGCCCAGCTCCCGAAGTCGTCGAGTTGACTGTGCCTTCGTCGTCTGTACGCTGAATGGATTTCGCTCTATGGCTTGTAGATGGTTCTGAATCAAGCTCCTGTCCCACATGAGCTCTTGGTTGATGACTTCGAAGATGTGTGGAAGGTTTTTTGATTATGACTTGAGATTTTATTGATCGACCTATGAATCAGGATTGAATTTGGCGGTCCCATGGGTATCTACAACCAATATAACATACCCTCTGATGCACTTTTAGAGCCAGTTTTTGTTTGCTTTTCCTAACCGGTTCAAGAGATGGATGCGAGCAAGGGAAACGGCTGTAGTCATTACAACAATGAAGAGATCTCACATTGGAAATTCTCTGCGCGTTTGGTGGTGGTATAATTTCTGTATCGCTCTGAGAATCTTCGTCATAAGCAACAAGACCTTGAGGTTTATATTAATTTCCAACAAATAATTTTATTTAATGGTAGAATTACCTCGCATATTTAAAGTTGTAGCGACTCTTCAGTCTTTCGGTCGTGGTGGTCAAGAGCAAAGTCACGTTGCAACTCCGACGCGGCTGTTGGTGTAACGCAAATGCTGTTACCTTCTTTCCTTCATCTCCTCCTATGTCTAGTAGGCCTACTGGGCGTAGCACATGCCTCAAATGCAAACGATAAACGGGTAGAAGATTTCTTTGAGAGAAATGAGTCGCCTACATCCTCACATACCAATAATTGGGCAGTTCTTGTGTGCTCCTCGAGGTATTGGTTTAACTACAGGGTTTGTCAGGCAACAACCAGGCGTTTATTTCATTACTAACTTTTATTAAAGCACATGGCTAATGCACTCGGAATGTCGGTATATTTAACTGTTCTTTTATGTTCGTTTTATAACTCCATAATAGGTACCGCACCGTAAAGAGGTTGGGTATTCCGGACTCGAATATCATCTTGATGCTGGCAGACGATGCGTCGTGTAACCAGCGTAACAAGTTCCCTGGTAGTGTCTATGCACACCCCGACCGACAACTCGACTTGTATGGGGATAATATCGAGGTGGACTACCGTGGTTATGAAGTCACCGTCGAAAATCTGATTAGAGTCCTTACTGGTGACTTGTTCTTGCCTTTTAAACTTCCGGGTAACATGACTTAAACTATTCGTTTCTAGGTCGCATGGACCCATCGGTCCCCCGCTCCAAACGTTTGCTGACTGATGAGCGGTCCAATATCTTCGTTTACCTGACGGGTCATGGAGGAAACGAGTTCCTCAAATTCCAGGATAAAGAAGAAATCAGCGCATTTGACCTTGCTGATGCATTTGAACAAATGCACCAAAAGAAACGGTAGAGCTTTCCCTCTTTTCTTACTTTGCTTCATCACTCATTAAGTTTTCGACCAGATACAACGAGATTTTATTCATGGCCGATACGTGTCAAGCCAACACCCTGTTTTCACAATTTTATTCCCCAAATATTTTGGCCACGGGCTCTTCAGGACTTGGCGAAAACTCTTACTCAGTAAGCTTCCTCGCTTCTACAAAGTGATAGTCTACTTATCCAAAATCAGCACACCAATGACAATGACATAGGTGTGGCCGTGATTGACGCCTATACCCATTTTGTCTTGGAGTACATGGAAAATATCAACAAGACGAGCGACAACTCGTTACAAGATCTTGTACGTTCACCCTTTCACCCACTCCTTGAGTAATATTGATGAAACTCCTTTGAATTTGTGTTTGCGCCCGTCACTTAGTTCTCCACCGTTGCTACAAAGAAACTAGGATCCAATCCAGGGGTTCGCACTGACCTTTTTGGTCGCCCTCTGGCCAAAACTCGCATTACTGACTTCTTTGGCAACGTTGCACAAGTGGAAGTTTTACCACCCACTGGGCACTTACAAACCAGTGCTAATGACGAAGAAGATTCGTACCTGGCTAGTAGCGACATGGACAACAAGCAACCGTCCCTGCCTCACAACCTTACTTCAGAACAATCCTTGCCACCTTCTGATGCGCCCTGGTGGTCCAGCCTGTCTCTCTTAATACAGGATTGGGGGAAAACTAGGGCATGGGTTGCCGTCGGATCGTTGGGCCTGTGCCTTGCTTGGACTCTTTCCTCGTAGCTGTCTTCCCTTGGGATAGTCAAGACGCGATAGTCATGGGGACGTGATCGTGGTGGCCTGGTTATACTATGGATTAATGTGTACGTTAGGGCTTAGATGATTGACTTGCAGAACGAGATAGATTTCATCCAATCCTGGCTGATTGGTTCCCATGTGGGCCTATTTCTCCTTCAATCTGTAATCGCGGACCGTATTCCATGGGTCTGCGGTGTAAGTAATCAGGTGCGTAGGTCTCCCCATTTTTACATTGAGATTACCTATTCATTGATCGTCAACAGTGTTCCAAAGTGTTGACATGGCTTTAACAGCCGCTCAACAAACCGTCCAAGCGCAAATGGTGCTTTTAAGTTATCTACGACAATAAAGCTTCCTATCAAGGCCTGAGAGTAACAGATCATCCTGCTTGAAAGACTCATGATGCTATTGCCCGCATGGATGTCTATCAAACGCCATATCCACCGAGATGAAGTTCGACTTTACCTGCACCAAGTCTGTGGTACCTTTTCAGTCATGTCAATGTCACATATCTTCAGGGCACATCATAAACACGATGGGGGGACACCTCAAGCCGTTGATGTCGCTTGTGCAATGTGCACACTGCAGATAACTTTATGAGCACCTTGCAATGGCTCAAAGGTGCTAACTCTAACGCCATTTTCGCATCTTAGGATGATACATCACTCATGATTTACGTTCAAGATTCAAGTCCTCAAGTTCAGACCAGATCAAACGCGTTCTGAAGGGAGAGGTATCTCACATGATCATGAAGCCACCTTGTCCTTCGCGTTCCTCTCAAGCGTCGCCAGAAAAGAAAAAAGACATTTGGTAATCATTCAACCGTCGGTGTCAACTTGTTACCGTGACATATGGCATATTATCGCCTTTGGTATGTTTTCTTGTGCATGTGTGATCTCAGGGCACTCAAACGCTGTCAGCAGGACTCGGAGAACTCTGCCAGGACTCCTTCCAATCAACTGCACCTCACATGTTGGCTACACCGCGCAATGTCTTGGAGAATTCTATGCTCTCCGCCAAGCAGATACTATGGTGCATATGTGGTAATCTCATGCGTTATTGAACTTATTGTCCAGCTATATAGCGGCGGTGCTCGGTATAGTGGCTTGTGGAAAAAAACATCAACGCTATAGATCTAACTGAATTGTTTCTCTAGAAAATACCGGCTCTGTCAAAGCTGTAACAAGCAGTTAACGAAGATCATGCAACCTATCTATGGAGTTTCATAAGTCGTTTACTCATCGCTTGCGCAGCGTGATGTCTGACCCCACTGCCAGATAAAAGTGGTTCTCCAACTTTGTAAATGCCTCAGCTCCCACCTCCAGCTTGTCTGGGTGCCGCATGCCACCCCCCTTTTCTCCACGAGAGCGATAAATGGGTATGTGGACAAGACTTGTACCGGCCGATCGTCCCTTTACGGTGCACTAAACCTGTTGGGTTAACCATATCATCGCAAGGCTTGCAATCGACTGACAGCTCAAAATTGTAAAGAGGGTGCTCGCGCAATCCCCGCCGCTTTCATTATGTATGCACATGCTGACTGTAAATTGCAATTGCTTCAAACCCCATCCAACACTGGTGCACAAGTGACCCTGTTTCGCCCCAACAATGACGGTTTTTACATTTCAACACTGGTACTGGTTGCATCGTTATCTGGATCACACGTGCATGACTATATGTGAGCGGTTTCAATTGATCGTAAGAAAACGTTCGAAATTGATATGTATGCTGTGTAGTGACGGTCTGCTATCCAAAAGAGGCTCTAATTAACTTGAGCTTCGTCGTATGCGGCGCCAGTTCATTGGTCTTTTGGATAATGTAGCTTCTTATGGCGCGCATAAGCTTTACCTGAGGTCAAACGTTTCATGGAGCAATACTGGAGCAATACGTATCATAGCAGCCACCCCATCAAAATTTTGGACCCACTCTCTATTCGTCTATGCAATTGGTGACTCGGGAGTCAATAGCCTCGATCATCAGCCTGCTTTGATCCTGCTACAGCTCGCAAGATAAGAGCGCACCGTCTAAACCACAAAAACAGAAGCCAAGCCAGGATACTAGGTCCAGAACATCATCAGAATTTATATGTCAGCAATTAGGCAACTCTCGACAGGCGCTGGTGGACCCGTCAAGATCGAGATGTGTGATAAAGGCACCAACTAATGGCGGAGTTCGGAACGAAACTATGAACAAATTGGGATTAGGAAGCTCTGCTTGAACGCGTCGTATCAAGGTCATACGCGACGTCAGACCTTTTGAGAGCCTATCAAACAATGCCTTCTTGGGTGTATTTTATTATGTATACATAAATTAGGGTCATCGATGGCCGAGTGGGGGTCTACATACTGTATGCACAATAGGTATGTCATTTTACTTCCACATATCATAATTGCACCCGGTGATCAAACTGGGTGACTTGGGACAATATGCTCTGCGCTGCAATGAATCGTTGGCAATGAACTTCAGACACGGTCCATCACGTATATATTCTCTTTAACACTTCTTTTTGGGCTTGTGGTGAAAAGCCGCTCAAAGCTTGTCAAGGCATGTGAACACTGAAGAGCCAGCAGTCACGGTGTCCAATTGAACACCAGATCCATTGGAATCTGGTAAGCGTTCCAACGCATGTCATTATGCATTGCTTTTCGGCTTTATAACAATTTGGAATCAGTACATAATTCGAACCCTTGACGTTGTTTTGCAGCAATCTGCGGGCCGTTAATAAAGCACAAAGGAAGGTACCCTAGCGGGGCGATCGACCGGCTGACCCCACATGAAAACCGTCAACTTTCGAGCGCCATTGTAATAGCCGATAGATTCAAAGGCTGAGTTGGGCGAAGGCGATCGATGGCGACACTACATATCATGATTGGGCTCCTATCACTTGTAACCCCCGGTTCAACGCAGCCCCACATTCGCAAAACCATATACATAGCGTGTGTGTGGGTTCAAGTTCATTCAAGTTGACACTGGCTGTTTATCATGTACTGCAGTTTCTACCGGTTTTTCCGGTCTTTTAACCTCGAACACGCTTTCCTGACTACGCAACAATTTAAACCCTCATCTCGAGCTCGATACACACTCGTGAACCCACGGTCCTGCCTTGAATGCCGATCGATACCTTTCATCGAGGCCTCAAGGCCAGGGTGTCTTTCACAGCCATCATGGTTATTTCAATTAACGAACTCAAGGGGGCCTCCTTATTTCCTTCATTGTTCATTTTAGTGCTTCGAGCCTTTGGTTGAGGCCCCATTAGGAGCTCTGTAAGTAATACGTGTGGAGAATTATAAATAGGATCTCACTCCGCTTGGGGTCTTGCACTCGAACAGACCGACCGGTATTACATTCTCAGTACATAGGCTGGCCATATCGCTGGTTCGCGGCATGTTCAAGTCAACACAATTATCAGGATCTTCCTCTTCCCTTATCGGAACTCTGTGTAAGCAACTGCAACGTTACATACCTTCCCTGCCCCATGTCCCCACCTTCCACTCGGCCGGTTATTTCTAAACGACGACTACATAGTGTTGAATTACTTACTTCTTTTTTTGTTTTCATCCTGCAATGCAATTCAACTCGGTCACCAACAACGTTTGTGACAGCCTTTTTCTATTGCTGATAAGTGTATGTATAAGTATGCCTACTTCTCTCATGGTTCGTGTACCCTAGTTATGCATATGTGTAACTGTTTATTATATTATTTATCAAAATTCATTTGACCCCCCCTTTGCTTTGGTGCAGGTTAGTTGTTTCGAGCACCAACGGAACGGATATCCACGTGTCGCTCATGCCTGAGCTTGGCATGGAATAGCCGCAGTCGCTGAGGTTCAAATTCGAATGCAATCCCAGCTGTAAGATATCCATATGTCCTGCAGTGTATCGAAGCCAGGTAAACCTGCATTGATATCATCTAAAAACCATCAGCAACCGGGGTGCCTGTGACGCACCGCTCCAACAAAGGGGATTGGAAGGGATTGGATTGGAAACGCATTAGAAATCAATACAATGCAATACAGTTCAGTACTATGTTTTATGAGTATTGTATATGTAGGACGGAATTGAAACGCTCATCATTTGCATGAGCCCTAGCTTGTTGTAAACCCCTTCCCTTCCCGCGAACGATCTGAATGTGCTTATATTACATATGTATACAGTTGGAGTGAGGATAACCATCACCATCCCGGGACTCTCATCGGATAGTTTTAGCCGCTGCTTCAGGAGGAAGAGTCGAACGTTGAACGGATGTTCCCGGGTATGACCTTTTTGAAGATTCGATATTGAAATGCACGGAATATATTCCTAAATTGTGCTAAATTAGTGTATGTATTGTGCAACGTCAAGTTGGCTGGTGCGGTTCTTTCGGTATAGATATGTATAATATTATGTGTGACATGGGGGGGACTGTCATATTATAAGTTATAACTACCGGCGGCGACCAGCAAATAAAAACAGAATGTTGATGGTGCTGTGTTAAAGATACAAAGCATATGTATGCACTGTAGAAAGCATTGGCTGACATACGTCTCGGCGACCTCAGTTCACCTCATTTGACCTGATGGGTATGTCAATGGAATTCACGGACATCCGTGAGCCTCAACAAGCCATAATTTGCATCAGAAATCCCAGCATCGCACCGTCATTTCACCGACATAGCGACACAGAAGATTTCCGTGTCTATAATTACCACCACCTCTCATAGCCATATTAGCCAACATTCCAACTCCATACTCATCCGGATCCTTAGGTCTTATCTCCTACAACATCGCACCAAAAAAATAGCGTCTTCAGTCAAGGCCTCAGATCGCCGTTTGTCATGTATCCAAATTAAATGCGACGTTCTAATAATGGATCTTTTGAAAAATGCCATATACTTTTACATATTTATATGTTATGTATGCGTTTGACGAAATGTCATAGCCATGGAGCGGCGTCAAAAAGTTCCACGTTCCACATTGGGGGGCGGATCAACGGAATTTGAAAAATGCGTTACTACGATAAACAAATTCGGTCCAAGGCGTCTATTTTAATCTCGAATGGGCTCTTTGTTGCTCATTTGGCGACGTCTCCTGCATTGCTATAGAGGTCGGATACAAGCGTGTGCCTGTCCAACTATGCATCTATATGGATGCTTTGCTTATAAATCCTGGATTCCTGTTTCGATTCGAAGCACCCGAGTGAGAGCGTCGAACCGCTTCGGCTACTATGCACGCTTTTAATCTCCCCTCGATTGCTTGGAGCTCTGTCATAGGGTATGTTTTCCCTACATACGACACGATACTTCATGGCTTTAAATGACGAGGGTAAATTAGATCTGACGTCACGAGTCTAGATGTCCTGATATGGGCCTTGGAATATTGACATGGGAAGTTTTGGATATCCCCTCAGCACCGTGGGCCGCCGCCGATGTAATGTATACAAGCGCTACTCGTTCTGAAATGCATGCATCGGTACTTTCGTGAGATAGCACCATCAAGGCATCTATTCTGATAACGGGGAAATACGCTGGAATGCAAGCCAATTGATGGGATTAGACTGAGAAAGCTGTCTAGGAAGTGAATGGAGGTCAGGTCGGGAGCTGTGATGATAATGATGAGCCAGCTTTCGATCGCAGGATTGACATTTGGGTCGTCATAGAATGATCAGGTGGTGATTTTGATGTTATAAGTATTCAATAGAGAGATGAGGGGGATGGGATTCAATCAAAGGATGAAGGGCGAAGTTTTTGCGGGAGGGATTCCCGGCGGTAGAAGGGGGGGATTGCCGCTGTGGACCCCCGTGTAGTATGATGTCCAATGAAGGCAAATACCTGATTGGGATGGGGTGGGTGGGATTGATTCGAGCACACATCTGTGCTCTCCTGCGCACATGTTCGCCTGTTGGCGATAAAGAAGCCATGATTTGGCCACGGTGACATTGTATTACATGTATCTGTAGTACTGGGATACCCTTGAATTGAATAAGATCGCACACTCTGGGTCAGGGTGTCAAAACACAGACTCCCCATGCTGAACTGCGTCGATGCTCGCGTTTCTCGACGATATGTTTGTTTGCCGCAGGGTTTCGATTACACGCGAAGAAATTCTCAAGGACGGCAGTTGAAAGTATTTTCAAAAGCGTGGACGAAGAGAGGAGCTTAGCCGTATCGATCTCTCCAGAATATTCTCTCCCTCGATCAATATCATGTTGTCTGTGCAGTCTACCGTTGTTTAAAATGAACTCCGAAGCTGGGATTGAACGTGGACTGTCTGATATGTACTAGTCGTTCGAGCGCTCTACAAAGGACGATCTGATGTAGAAGCACTAGTATAGCTTCGATATGTACGCAAGTGGTGTCCCTGTCAGCGTCTGATCGATACCAATGATTAATTGGTTGAACAAGCGCACACAAAGTAGTAGGATACGGTGGTTGAGCCTGAGAATGGAGAATTGAACGATCTATTAATATGATGAAGTTGTTACCCAGCTGCGCTAGGTTCGGACTGGAACAGTAAACCTCCGGGTCGGAAATTGGTTATGAGAAAGACCTGAGCCCTTGTTTTGTTGAGATAGAAGA
>NHTK01005803.1:0-18467 GCA_002938355.1 Panaeolus cyanescens | reverse complement strand
CAGTTGAACTCGATTTTTATTAAAGTGGCAGTCGGCGCATCATAAAATATTAGGGGAGTCATGAATAAACTGAATGTACTGCACGACGTATGTGTTATGCGCATACCCAACAGTAAATATATTCAGAGCGTCTGAACCACCGACGCGAAGCGAAGATACCATGTCGATGCTTTCTTGGTTTCCTTGATACGCTTTGCGATACCAGTCTGGGCTGTTAATTCTCGAAATGCCGTGCACAGCAAACGAAAGGCCAGCGTAGTTGAAATTCTCATTTAGGACATCGATTTGTTTGTAAATTATATGGTCACTGTGGCAGTTAATTATAATTAGTGGTTGGACTAGATCCTGGGTGGAAGACGAGCGCCTACGGAATATTACCACTCTCACGATCATTATCTTCAGATATGATGTGAAAGAAAACTGGAATTTCAGCACGTTTTAAGGCTTGACCCTTCTTCAGAGCTTTTTTGCGGGAGTTGAAGGCCTGCTCTATCTTTAGACGCTCATCGTGCGACGGGGTTGCGATACCACAGCGAGTCCCACTAAGGAGAAAGTGAACATTATGATCATGAATGACGGCTCCTTTATCATATAGCACATATGAAAAGAATATACTTAAGTGCTGCAAGCGAGCTGACTGATAGCTGAGCGACACAGACAATTGAGATAAGGAGAGAACGAAGATTCATAATAGTAAGTTGAGGATCAGAGGCTTTGCTGGTTCGGTGTTTGGTGGGCACTCGATACTAAAAGCTTAGGAAAGCCTTACCTCCTTTTATAAGAATTTGAGTACATAACGCCTAATGAAGGTATGTAAATGCGTGAGGTCAAGTGGAATGCATTCATTTCCGAATAGTTAGTTTGTTCACAATCAGCGAACAGAAGTGACGGAAGCGATTCGAAGCTCTAACATATTGTGCATGCGGTCCACCTCGACGGATGGCTTGATACTAATTCCAATATGGAATTAATATGAAGTATTAGATTATATTCTATGAGCAGCTGATTCAAGAGGTGCTTATCATGATGGAAAACATGTCAGTTTCTGAGTAAGTATGTCATTTTGGAGACATTTTCGATTGATTTCGATTGATTTTCGAAGCAATTTCGAAGCCCCCTCTGGCTAAGATCACGTGAACATACCCTCTCTGAGTCGGGCTTAGCCTTGAATGTCAAACAGACAATGCGCAGTACATAGTACAAAATTGTATATAATCCGACCCTGAATGCTTGAAATCGTAAGTCGCCGCCATGTCCGAGACCATAATGTTGCACCTCAACCTGGCCCCGCAGTGACCGCACCATGTCCACCCGTCATGAAATGAACCTTCAACCATTGGTGTTCTATCCTCTCCTCGAAGGCTTTTACATCTTAGCATTGACTGTCAGGCCATCTTCACCCTACAGGCGTCTCATTTTTATTCCAATTGTGTCTCTATCTTTGTACTTCTTGTTCTGTTCCAAGTTGTCACTTGAAAACTTCCAACAAACATACGCAGCAGGATGTAGATTTACCAGTCTCATCTTCTTCGCGTCAACCGACATCCTGTTATCCAACCCCCAGCAGGATTTTCACCACATCCCACCCCGCAAGAGGCCAATTTCAGATGAAGGCCTGGGTGCACGGTTCGGATGGGCTCTAGAAATTTTATTTAATCCTCGTGGAATAAACTACGCGCACGAAGCTGTTACCCACACGACCCCGCGACCCACAGAAACGACAAAAATGGCCTTTATTCGCCGTCAGCTCAAGATTCACCTTCTGTGGGGCATTTTCTGGGAGCTGTGCCTCTGGTCGAACCGCTACAACCCTTATGTCCAACAACGAAATACTCCAAGTGATATCGTAGGCATTCAAAACCTATGGAGGCTTGGGATCATCCCATACTGGATGTCCATCCCGTTCTCGATGGAAGGATACTATAGAATTGCAAGCATTATTGCGGTATTGGGTGGATGGAGCCAGCCACGTAACTGGCCAAATCTATTTGGGTCATTTTTGGAGGCATACACCGTTCGTAGGTTGTGGAGGTGAGTACCAGGTGGCTTTGTCAACTGTTGTTCACAGATGAACGTACTGACGATTTATCATCTTTCTGTGAAATCGATGTAGCTACGTATGGCATCAAACCTTTCGAAGAGTATGTAGCATTTACAACTGTCTTATTACTTGATTCAGGCTGATATTTTCAACC
Organism: Panaeolus cyanescens; assembly: GCA_002938355.1. NCBI lineage: Eukaryota > Fungi > Basidiomycota > Agaricomycetes > Agaricales > Panaeolus > Panaeolus cyanescens. The sequence goes on along the minus strand of NHTK01005803.1, from coordinate 16,272 downwards.
TCTAGGTGCTCAAGACACACGCCGACTTTGCTGCCTCGAGGCTGGGATTGATGCGCAAGGGCTATCTACGGCAAATCTTTACACTCTTCTTCGTGTTTTTCCTTTCAGGAATAATGCATTGGAGTGGTGATTTTATGGGGACCGGGGTCTTCATGCGCTCAGAAACACTCGTCATGTTTCTCTTACAACCATGCGCAATCATTTTCGAGGATGCCGTGATCGCTGTGTTTCGTAGGGCTGGCTATCGGAAGACAAGACGGACAAAGGGTATAGGATTATTATGGGTCTTTTGTTGGATGATGTGGTCGACTTGGGAGGTCTTTGAATTCCATATGAGAGAGGGATATCAAGATGGATATGATTGTGGATGGGGCCCGGCCTTAAAACGCGCGACTCTGTGGTTTTCCAATGCGCCGCTGGACAAGGCTGACATATAATTTTGTTGGATTGAGCCGTCGGTTACCGTGCAACGTGTTTTTGGGAGCACTTCATCTCATCTCAAGGTTCAATAAATGGTTGATAACCTCCATCATGATCAGTTAGTTAAATTACGCCAGTTCTAAAGTCGACGTCTACGGTTGGTCTACGGCGAGTCTGAACGTCGCCTGAGGCCTTGAGCTGCAAGTCCACTGTTTCATCGCACCTTCTTTTTTTCCGAGTCGGCTCGTATCGTGATGGGGTTGTAATTGTTACACGACCACTGTCAGACTAAAAGCATCATGCATCATCCGCCAATTGAGACCAACGAAATTCCATCTGACATGTCAGCTTCCTGATCCGAATTCGACCCTTTTTGGAGTTGGTTTCAAACATGCTCACGGTGAATTACAGCAGTGTGGGGTCTTCTCAATTGGATTTCAAATGATCCAGAGGCATCGAGCCTGCATCACGTAGGCTCGCGTTTATAAACCCTTCCCTTTTCTCGTCCATACAACCAAGTTCGCTTCCTTTCTCTTCCCCTCAGTCATTCTTTTTAACACAATGAAGGCGGCCCACTTCTGGGCATTGCTCCCCACTTTCCTTTGCTACTCTGCGCATGCACTCGCTGCTTTACCGCTCCATCCAGATTCCACAAATCTACGCGTAGTCCCAAACAGGTTTATCGTTGAAGTTGAAGATTTAACCAATGTGCCAAATTCCACACCTGGTGCTGCTAAAAGATCCCTCGAAGCTGTGTACTCTGCCATTCAAGCAAGAGGTCTTCCGCTTGACATCACCAGGGAATTCGACGCCCCAGGACTTTTCATCGGGGCTGCTGTTGTGCTGAATGTTAGTTTTATTTTCCCTTTGACATATCAGATGATGGAGACTTAATATACTTTTATGAATACTTCTAGAGCGTCGAGGTAAGATTATTCATGTTGAAAAAAATGCATCAGTTCATCTCGAAGTAACCCGAATAACAGGACGCCGCCACTGTTGCTGCCATCCCGGGTGTGAAGGCTATTCGTCCCGTTACACTCGTTCCACGACTTAGGTGGGCATTTTTCAAGCGAAAAGTTTCTTCGATTTGCTTACTGTGACCTGATACAGACCTGTTCAATCTCATACAATCGCTGGTACCGATGATCCTCAACTCCCTCAAGATTCGCAGTCGACCCATAAGATGACTGGTGTCGACAAGCTCCACGCTCAGGGAGTCTTTGGAAAAGGAATCAAAATTGGGATGTAAGTTTGCCCATGAATACTGCATCGTTTTTTTGATTTAACCCCTTTTCAAAGTATTGACACCGGTATCGATTATACCCATCCTGCCCTTGGTGGGCAGCTGGGTCCCGGACACAAAGTCATCGGCGGTTATGACTTTGTTGGTGATGCGTATACCGGTGTGGATTGATCGTCCTCCTCGTATAAACGACCTGCATTTCTGATTCGTCTTTCCTACTTTAGGGAAGAACACGCCAGTCCCTGATGATGATCCTCAAGATTGTGTCGGTATGTGGAAGTAGCCCGCAGCTCATACATTCGAGTTGTGTTCATACCACGTTGTGTAGGCCATGGGACGCACGTAGCAGGGATTATTGGCGCCAACCCTGGAAATGCTTATGGTATCAGTGGAGTCGCCTACGAAGCATCTCTTGCAGGATACCGAATCTTTGGGTGCGATGGTGATGTTTCGGATGACAGTGCGCTTAGTTCCAGTTACGTCTTGATGAACGTTTCTCTGATTAAGTATTTCCAGTTATCGTCGCATCGCTCCTTCGAGGCGTCGCAGATGGAATGGACATCCTCACTCTATCCCTCGGTGGTCCGGAAGGCTGGACTGAAGGCACTTCTACTGTAGTTGCCAGCAGAATTGCAGCATCCGGCAAGATTGTCACCATTGCTGCTGGTAACGACGTACGTAGCTCTCCGAAGTATGCACAGCCCACATTCTAACATTTATCACAGGGAGCGTCTGGGTCATGGTATGCGTCCGGACCTGGAACGGCCGTCGATGCTATCTCAGTCGCTAGCGTTGAGAAGTACGTCCTTTACACTCTGATATAAAGTTTGCTTCATTTACTGATTTTGGGCTAGCACGGTTATTCCCGTCCAAAATGCCACAGTACACGGCGTTCAGCACGATCCCATCACATATTTCTCGTCTGATCCACTGCCAGTCGAAGGGGAACTGCCCATCTACGCCACTTCTACTGATCCAACGGTACCAGATGATGCTTGCAACCCTTTACCCGACAGCACTCCGGACCTGTCTCAAGTCGTTGTCATCGTTCGACGTGGCGCTTGTACTTTTGTAAGTGTTGATAAGAGGTTGATATAACACTTATATGCTCACACCTCATGCCGGTTTGATAGATGACGAAGATTCAGAACATTGCCGCTAAAGGCGCAAAGGTGGCGTTGATCTACAAGTGAGTCAAGATTTCGAGTCGGAGTTACGACGCCACGGCTTGCTTACACTGTTTACCCCAACTCTCGAAGCAATGTGAATGGGATCCTCTCCCCAGCAGTTGGAGATTTCGTCGCATCTGGTATCAGTGCGGCAGATGGAGAATATGTAAGTCAATTATAATTAATTCTGCGAACCGTTAGCTCAAATTCTCTGTTTAGCTTGTACAACAATTTGTTGCTGGCGCTCCCATCAAGCTGTCATTCCCCCAGTCCGGAGGTGCAGTCATCACATCCCCAACTGGCGGTCTCGTATCATCATTCTCTAGGTGAGCTTCGAGTATCCTACCAGCGTTTAGCGATATATTTTACTGACTTTGGTCAAACCCCCATAGTTACGGCCCTTCGAATGATTTCTACTTCAAACCATCGGTCGCCGCACCCGGAGGAGGCATTCTCTCTACCGTTCCCAACAATGGGTTTGCGGTGCAATCTGGGACATCTATGGCTACTCCATTCGTCGCAGGATGTGCAGCTCTTTTACTTGAAGTCAAGGGAAAAACCAAGGAGGTTGCATTAAGCGCTCGAACGCTGTTCGAAACTACTGCCAAGGCCATCGGATCATCGAAGGATGATAAGGATCCTCTTCAGACGCTTACCCAGCAAGGAGCGGGATTGATCAACGCCTTTGATGCTATTCATGCAAAGACGATTGTGTCACCTGGACAGTTGATTTTGAACGATACGTTGAGCTTCAGGTCGATGTGAGTGCTTCCTTTAGCGATCACCTTCGCATACTAAGAATATGTTATAGTCAAACCTTCACGGTCAGAAACACTGAGAACCAGCCCAAATCGTACAAGTTGAGGCATTCCCCAGCTGGTACTGCTCTTACTGTTCGGGAGGTACGTTGCATAAGTTTCGCTGTAAATAATTTGCGATTAACATTCGGCGTTCAGAATTCCATCTTCCCATCTCTCGGTCCTGTTCCGCTTATCCCCAATGCAGCGTCGGTGACTCTCGTGCCATCCTCCTTCACGGTTCTGCCAGGACAAAGTCAGAAGGTTATGGCTGTATTCCACCCTCCAAGGGATGTGGACTCGAACCGCTACCCCGTTTACTCTGGCTTTATTGAAGTGAACGGCCCGACTGGAGCTGACTCGTATCATGTTAGCTATCTTGGGTTGGCTGGCAGATTGAGGGACAAACAAGTTCTTGACAACACTGATACCGTGCTGGGTATCAAGGTTCCTGCGATTATTACGCCTGCAGAGGACGCCCAAGTTGGACCTGCTAATTATACTTTCGTCAATGGTGATGTTCCTCATCTCCTATGGAGGTAAGGCCTTCAATTTTGGGTCAGAATGTTTAATCATATCATAATTAATCACGGATTATAGAATGGTGTTCGGAACTCCAAGTCTCCGCGTTGACCTTGTTGACCCTAACATCGATTTCAAGCCAACTTTTAGCAGAAGGGGCCCGTCTAGGGCTATCCCATTCTTCTCGTTCCCCGATTGGAGGATTGGAGGTAGCTTCTCGAAGGTGAAGATTCTCGGTCCTTTGATGCAGTTAAATTACATTTCGAGAAACAACGAGGTAAGTCAAACGAATGATGCATATCTTGAGAGGCTTTGGGTTGACAATGGAATGATAGGAATTTTCGGAGGTGGGAAATCCATACAATTCTTATGCATTCCGACCCACTTTTGCCAATGGTACTACTATTCCCAATGGATCATATCGAGTCCTCGTGAGGGCGCTGCGCGTTACGGGTAACCCTTCGAATGAGGATCATTACGATTCTTGGCTGAGCCCTATCATTGGCATCCAAGTCCCGGCTGCATAGATTTTGCTAAAATTACTGCCATCAAGCGCCCGCTGTCCGTCGGGTTTATCTCGCATGTTTCTTGAAAATAGGGATAAAATAATGTGCTGCGTATACAAGTACCATCTACACTTTGTACTCTCTAAGTACTGTTGATAATTTATTTTCTTGGCTCTGAGTTTGGCAACTCCTGTAATGACGCGAAGGATCGTGAGGCTCTTGTATGTAGCGATGGCGAGTTACCTTATTTGAGTTCCTTCCCGGCGGTAACCACTTTTGTTATCTCCACCTCCAAGCTTTTACAACCAAAGTGGGAGAAAGTGCGACACAGTTGGAAAGACTTGGCACAAAGGGTGGTGATCGACACCTCCGAGGAAAGGCAAGCACCAAGCTCCCAGAAACCCAAACAAAGACTGTAGTTCAGGATTGTGTTATCACGACTATATACGAAGTGTTTATTCACGGCTTCTACGAAATAGATAGCTGGAAACAAAGGTTGTGTCTCGTTCCCTATTTATTGTTGCTTGGTGGCAACGACGCCGGCTGTGGTCCAGCGTCTGCCCCGACCGGTCGCGACTGGCTTTTTAGGTAGCATTCGGTCAACCACTTCAGCCTGGCGACAAAATTGTATCAGCTGTTTTTCATTCAATGCCATACCCTGTAGTTGAGTGAGCCCTGAGCGCAGCATTGGTAGTGTTGTTGACGGTGTAAAAATGACTGAACATCGATTGATTCTTGGTGATCCAGTGACTATTGAAACACGAAAATACCAAACTTTTGATATTTCAAGTCGATGGGACCTGGCTATGGCTGTACTTTACATGGCCCGTTGGCAGCTAAGTTTGATGATGATGAGAAATGAATCCAGATCATCAACGGGGTCGTGGTGGAGCATGTTGACGGAGCGGCTAACCGTTGGCGAAACGGGGAGCGTCCGAAAAATCTCCTTTTATAGAAGATGGACCCCATTTCCGGAAGGGTTGCCCTTTTACCTGTTCTAAACGCCCCTCACCGTCCAACCACGACGTCCTCACTCTCGATATGTCGGACTCCGTGTCATCTACGGCGGCGACGGCTGCTGCAGCAACATCTTCAGCAGTGACCCACACAATAAAGGCTCCTACAAACCTCAAAGTGTGTTCCACTCTGTCTCGCTTTCAGTAAAATCCAACTAATTTCGCATCTCATCAGGTTGTTGGAGTAATCTTGGCAGTCGTCAGCGGTCTTCTAATAGGTGCAAGTTTTGTATTCAAGAAGAAGGGGCTACTACGCTCGCAGGCGGGCGGAGAGTTGGGAGAAGGCGTAGCATACCTCAAATCTGTGCGTTCATTTCGTTGTTGTCTCGTGTACGTTGCTCATCACCAGTGTAGGCGTTATGGTGGATTGGAATGATCAGTATGACAAAATTTGCCCATTAACCACTTGAATCGCGTCTTATAATTCCTCTATAGTGATGATTCTTGGGGAGATATGTAACTTTGCAGGTGCGTAGGACGTTATCTGCCTCCCAATTCTCATCCTTATTGACGTTTTCTTATTTTAGCGTACGCCTTCGTTGAGGCAATTGTTGTCGTACGTCCACATCTGCCAGTTTTGATTGTTTATACGGCTTAGAATACTCCATCAGACACCACTGGGTGCTCTATCTGTAGTTGTTTGTGCCATCCTTTCGTCTCTCTTTCTCAACGAGAAGTTGAGCTTCTTTGGATGGTTGGGCTGTGGTCTTTGTATCGTACGTCAATGCACTACCATTCCGAAGTTGTTCCATTCTGACGTCCGGACCAGCTTGGCTCCGTTATTATAGCATTGAACGGTAAGTGTTACCCGCACGCTGTTTGCGCTATTAATAGTTGACGAAAACTCAACAATTTCCAGGTCCCAAGGAGGAAACCATTGGACAGATCAAAGAATTTCAAAAATTATTCCTTGCACCTGGATTCCTCGCCTTCATTTCAGTCCTCATCACAGCCTCACTTGTCATCGTACTTTACTTTGCCCCGAAGTACCCGCCTATCTCCCTTCGTCTCTGACAATCAATTAACGCGCATTGCACCTTTTCATAGGTATGGCAAGAAGAGTATGCTTTGGTATATTTCAGTATGCAGCATGATTGGTGGTATTTCCGTCAGTGTTACCACTGGTCTTGGAGCTGCCATTGTACAGTCAGCCATGGGAGATAATCAGGTGCGGCGTTTAGTTCAGCGGCCTCATGTACACTAACTGAATTCCCTCAGTTCAAACACTGGTTTATGTATTTTCTACTTGCATTTGTCGTTATAACCCTTTGTACGCATTTTTTCCACATGTTTCTGCTATCACTACTGACATAGAGGCCCAGTGGTGGAAGTGTATTATCTTAATGTCGCATTAGCGTTATTTAACACAGGTACGTGCTCTACCACCATCACATTTTCACATGTATTAATTTTCCTCTATAGCAATGGGTAAGCCATTTTTTGCCAATCATAGCTATTTAAGAATGAATGTTAATTCGTTGTACAAGTTACGCCAACATACTACGTCATTTGTAAGCATCCTCCCTTCCACCTACCGTTGCTCATATTAACAGCCAATAGTTACGTTTTGCTCCATGGTCACCACGGTGGTTCTCTTTCAAGGATTACACGCCAGTGTCACACAAATTATTACGATCGTCATGGCCTTCCTCGTTATCTGTTTCGGCATCACCATCTTACAAATGTCCAAAGTGGACCCAGAAAAACTCAGCGACAAACTCGATCGCCGTTCCACCATACTATTACAAGCCGCTCGTTCACAAACAGAAACTCTGGACGAGAAAGGTGCACTTGGAGTCGAAGACCCAGGAATGGACGCCTTGCGTGGTTCGTTTGGAACTGTTGGTAGCATCATCCGTGCCCGTACGGTCAGGAGGATGAGCCAAAGTAGTCAACGGGATTCACATCTAAGAATGCGGCCACCTGGTGCCGCAGCTCCTTACGATGGAACACCCTCATGGCTCCGCGGCCACGATGGTATGACCCGTCATCAGCTCTACGACGCCCCTATGCCGCGAGATGACGCGTCCTCAATTGCCAGAGCAGAGTCTATGCACTCGGCGTTGATGAGCAAGCGTCCTACTATCAAGTTTGATAAGGAGGATATGGTCCATTCCTACAGCCGGCCTGGAGATGGCGAGCTATCTGCGACACATCAGCCTAGACAAGCACTTGCTGCTTCACTTGTTGTTCATGATGGATACCCACCACTTCCACCACTCCCCCCTGGTGGAACACGTAACAGCAACGTCTCAGAAGGAAACTTGTTGGGTGTCGATGTTCCCGATGTCTCCCGTATGTCTGGATTGTCTAATTTCGCCAAATCGTCCGCTCCTAACTCGGCGAACACAACAACGCCTACAACTGCATCCACAAACGCGACAGTCACACCCCGTGGAAATAACCCGGGCCTCGTCATTTCACCTCCAGCAGCGGAAGAGGAGCTGATACCCATTTCCCAGCTTATTGAGACGGAGCATGCAGTGCATAGTGCACCCCCTACTCTGTATGGACGATTTGGAGCGACTGGTGCAAACGCACCCAGGGTGGATTCTAGGAATGTTTTCAACAAGGCACCAAGTACAGCAAGGGCGGATTCTAGTCAGCGCGGGACGCTGCTTTCCTTCCCTTCTGTAACAGATTCAGCACCTAGCCAGTGGGATCCTGAAGAGAGGGAGAGGCGACAGAAGGAATTGGAGATGCTTGTTGCGACATCTGATATCAGTTTCTCGTCTTCTGTTAAGGGGCCGGCAGGGTCTGTGAAAGAGCGATCTAGGGAGCGGGGAAACAAGAAAAAATATCCCGGTGCGAAGGACGATGAAGGAGAGGAGGCTGAGAGCTTGTGGCATAAACAAAGCGAGTCTGTGGATAGCCACGAGTTGCCAGGTGGTGGAAGCATACGTCTGATCCCTCCTAAACCCTCATATACGCCAACACCGTTTTAGGATCCTTTTTTGGGTTTTCTCTTCGCTTTTTTTCGCGTTGGTTTTGCTTACACCCGGACCTTTTTTTCTGACATTTATTCGCTCATCTTCCCGACTCGCCTTGCTTATCTATTTTAACTATCTATCCCTTCCCCTAACCCTCCATCTTTCCCCTCAAACCTTTCCCCTGCCCATGACATACCGTCCCTGTGCGGTGTTTACAGCAAACACCGTCATGTTGCCATTTTCACCAGCATTTCTTCGCATATACCTATCCACATGATTAATGTACCAACCAAACTCACCCTCACGAAAACTTGTAGATTTCCACCTTTTTTGGCAATCTGCTCATGATCACTGCAACGTCTTTCCTCTTTCTGTTTCTCATTCATTTGCTCATTTCTGTTCGCTCGTCACTCGGTTCTCTTTGTGCTTAGTAGTCTAAGCTTGGAAGGGAAAAAAGAGTGGGATGGACGATGTGATGTGGATATTGAACTAGGGTATTAGGGTAGAATAGAATCTGATTCTAAAACTACGTATATACAACACCCTTGCTCTTTTTTATTTTTGTTTCTGCGTGTACGTTCAGTATATCCATACTACATGGTTTTGCTAGACCAGGGTTGAACAATGTCCTCTTTTTTTTTTCTTTTTTTTATTGATTTATTGGGTTGTTGTACGCATGCTCTTGTTTAGTTTAGGTTGTGAAATGAACTGTATTTTCTGACTCTCTCAGCTTGGTTCGTTCTTTCGATGACATTGTTGTATTTCGTCGTGTTGACATTTGAGTGGTGCTTCTTTGAAGAACCAAGAGAAGCTGTGGGTTATCGGGCTCGACGGGGAAGGAGCTTTACCTGATATGGACTAAATTTACCCCTAAATTGGTCGGTATCCAGAGTGCAAATCTAAGTGAGATGATGGGACATTGGAAGCTAAACGGATCGCCCAGGATCATCAGAAGTCGACTACATAAGTATAACTGGATAGCGCGTGGTGTTGATGTCAATCAGCTCTGACGTGACGTCGCTGTCCAGGAAAGTACTAGCGAAGCACGAGTAGGCGCTCATGATCATAACTCTCAGAAGTATGCCAAAGTTGATTTCGTCCATTTTATTTTATTGTACACTCCTTTACACACATACATATAGACTTGAATATCCAGCTTTTCACGGGGTTGACAGAGCATTTAGAGGTTTAAAACACCAGGAACAATTTCGATCCAATAGCTGTGGATGCAAATGCTCAACGTCATAGTTGAGATTAGATTAAGAATGACAACTCACCCATCAGGGTCCAAAATGAACGCGATGTTCCTCATCTTTCCGTCTGTGGGCCTCTTCTTGAACTGCACGCCGAGTTTCTCGAATCGCTCACAGGCTTTGTCGACGTCGTCGACGGTGATGGCGATGTGGCCGAATCCTTTGCCGGGTTCGGTGTTGCCACTGGCGTAGCCGGCGAAAGATGGGTCGGATTCAGTGCCGTGGTTGTGGGTGAGCTCGAGAACGCCTTTGAGGTTGGATTGAAATTTGAGGGGGTGAATGGGTTGTGGATGGGGGAGGATAGGGGGAGATAAGATAAGATGGGTCAATGATGCGATATGTCGGGATTGGGTGAAAGGGCGAGAGGTGGTCAACGTCAATGAAAAGAGAATAGGATATGGGATAGAGGTAAGCTTACCTTCACGAGAGAACCTGGAAGCTTCTTTCTCCTCAGCAGTCAAATCTTTTCCAGAGTGATTGAAGGCGAGGAAGTAAAGGGTGAAGTCACTGAATTTTGCCTCTGGTTACAATACGCAGGCGTCAGATATTTTGTAGTGATTCCAGTCAAACGGGTGAATGTGTGCGTTTACCTGAGAGAAGGTCCATTCCAAGAACCTGCAGATGAGAGTCTAGAGATGAGACTCTGGGGTTGAGGCTGGGAGATGCTATGGACTTGGGCTTACGTTCTGATAAAATTCCAACGACACCTTGGGGTCTTTGACCCGGAGCATCGTGTGGTTGAACTAGAGATTCACCTTGTATCAACAAATAATTTCTTAGATCTACACAATTTGAATACATGTACCTTGAAGCTCGCTGTTTCAGCTGTGCGAGGCATTTTGGAGCGTTTCTTGTTGTCTGTTGGGGGTGTTGAGCTAGTGTGAGAGACGAGGTGGGAGCTCGAAATCAAGTGCCTTTAGTTGGACTATGGTCTACTTAAATAGAGATAAGATTCCCGGCACTTTTGGAACGTCATAGAACGTGATGATGATGGCGGGGATTTGTCATGACGGTCGCTAATAATAATATTTTGGAAATTGGACGTCGACAGCAAGAAACAAAGGTTGTGAAGGTCAGTTTACCGACGTATTACTTATTAACTCGAAAGTATTCTGCAGGGACGGTATCCTATAAGCATGGCAGATACATATGGGTTTATAGGGAGTTAACGTTTAACACTGGCATTAAAAGTTCGGCTGTCAATTTCATGTGTGTCACCATTAGCGTGTCGGCTGCATGTAAAACTTTGCTGTGGCTTTTAAGGATGCTTCTGTTCTATAATAATCCTTTCTTCTTCCATGTATTAGCAAAATTCTTCTACTTCAACCTTCTGAGTTTACGTTTTATCAAAGGGAATCTAATCAAGCCCCTGTCCGTACGCTGAGAGGTTTCCTTGCCGAAGTGTTTGCCGAGCACAGCATCACGTAATCTAATTTTTGGGCGACAACCCAGATTGGGCGTCATTGATTTCCAACATGTTCTTCCCAACTACGATGGTCCGTGTAACCCCTGCTGCGTCCTTGAAACCTCACTTTTGCTGCTGGAACATGTATAATCTGTTGCATGTGCTTTAACCTCAGATGCAATAGGTCGTGATGTCTTGAATTGCAGGACCAGCTCAGGTATGTGCCACTTACAAGAGAGGGGTTAATGATGCGAATGGGGTGATGCTGAATCTCAATCGTGTAGGCGTTATGATACCAGGCTTATGAAGTCCTATCAAACCTTCTGAACAGACGTGAAGGAAGGGGGACGCTCGCTGTATCACTGATACCCAATTGTGGCTGGATCTGTCTTCTATTGTCCTTCTCGGATGATGCAGCCTATCTTCCCGGTTTGCCATGATCCACATTCAAGGTTTCTCTCATTCTTTGATCTGTGTTCTTTCGACGAATACACGACCGTGGAGTGGTATACAGTTTTCTTCTGACCTGAGGAGGATGAGGTGTCCTAGGCAGCTGCGGGTGAGTACATGCTGTTGCTTCGTGCCGTGCCATTTAAAAATAGGATGTCATGCTCACAACCGTCATTATTTTAGGATTTTTAGGTTTCTCAGTATTCCATGTCAGATGGTTTTGCTAAAGAAGAATGCCACTACCACTCGATGGCCTTATATCTTCCTAGAGGGAAACGTAGCAGGAGCGAGGTAAAGACTGAGCGTCTTTCAGGGTCGCATGTAGTGACAAGATTTGAATCACACTCTTAGGCTGTTCCCGGCTCCGCAACCTTTCCTTGTATCGACCACGACCAGATCATTGCATTGAGCTTCCAGGACATGCCTTCAGGGGATCGAGCTTGACCTTAAGGGGTTCCCTCCTTTGGCTTTCTGTGCTCGGATACCCTACATATCTGCAATTCGTCAAGAGATAGCTTAAAGGTAACAGTTTTTATATCGTCCTTGACTTCTGCTAATCAAAACGATCTAGACTTTCATGGCGTCTTTTGCCATGCTGCCACGTCCTGCACTCCTTCTCATGCGTCATCTATTTTGACTTTGAGAGAAACGGCGATGTCCAGACCGCCATCGGAGCCCGTATGTTTACCATGATTTGCGGATTTCCAAGTGGCGTAGCGGCCCACAAGACATTTGAGCCTTCTGCGGATAATGAAGGCCTCCTTATCGCAAGATCTATGATACAACCGTGAGTTACAGCTTGCTTCTATGTCCAATAAGCAAGGAACTTATATCAGGACAGAAGCTGATTTTCCGCCTCGTGTTGACTCATGGGACACCGATAACACCCAGGACTGCCAGAAATCGTTACTCATGACAGAGCCAACTTCCCCTTTTCGCAAAACGCGTGACCACGACGCGTCTTATGACCGGCCTTCGCGCGGAGTTTGGTTTTTTGGAACTCCGTCGTAAAACGCGTTTACTGTTGGTCGCGGTATCGCACGTGATGTTACCTCTTATCACCTCAACAGTCATGTCCAACGCTCTCCCGCCCTCCGTTCCATCGACGGGGAGGTCAAGAAAACTCACTTTCGTCGACGATATTGACAGAAAATATTCAGATTATCGATATCAGTCTTATAGGCAACCTTCTCCTTACACAAGCTCACCTCCCAGGTCGTCTTCACCACCCCGCACACCTGCTACTAGCAGTCGACAACAGAGTTATGCATTCATTAGGTCGAGTCCAGAAGTTGGACTAGATTATGGTTTTAGGACGGTTGGAGAACCACTGGTAGATCCGAGGTCTTGGGACCGACGCTACACAGGGAGCAGCAGTACTTCACTATATTACCCAGCCCCACGCTATGCCAGCAGCAGCATCAAATCTTCACATCATCCCCCAAGCGACTTTTATTCCTCGTCAAATTACGCCATTTCTGTCTTGTCTGAAGATGTGGAGCAGGATTTACCAGAATTGGAATCTGAGCCCGCGAGCGAGGGCACGCCAGGTCACAGCTCTGGAGTATTTTCCGAGAGCGAAGAAGACACAGAGGATGACGATGATTCCAGTATGCTTTTTAGCTCTGACGGTTATCGTTCCACTTTCTTCCGTACTTCCGCCGAGAGGGGGCAATGGAAGAGCGATCCTCCCAGCATGTTTAAATCGACACAACAGCAGCTTCTGCAGACGAGGAGATCTGCACCAACGCAGTCTAGGGTCACAACCCCAACGCTTGGAAAACCTCGTTTGGTTTCTGAACCCGCAATCGTACCATCTCCTCTTACTGTTGATACCACTTTGAAAGTCGCCCAAGATCGGGTGGATCGCACCACTACTTCATCCACGACCTCTACCGGTATTACACCAGCTCAGCCGGAAATCCCATCGCCATCGGAACTTTCACCTCATTCATCTCAGGATGGTATCCTATCTTCTGTGCATACCATACCGTCTTTGGTCAGCGATCGTGCTAGCAGTCCAGGGATGGACGACGATTTGGATGGTCCGCTTTCCCCATTACCCCCTTCATCTCCCCCGCTTTCTCCTGTCAGCTTTGGGGTACCTCCATCCCGCTCAATGTCTGTCCTTTCACTGGCACCCTCTGAGGAGGGCGAAGACGAAGAACAGGAATCGCCCTTTATGAGGAGCTCATCACCGCTCTCTGAGCTTCCAGATGACGACGATGAAGATTTCCAGCTTGATTTGACTGAGACTGCTCCTTTGTTGCCGGAATTGAAGAATGATGAGCATATTGGCCACAATGATGTGTGTATCCTTCCCTCATTACCCGGATTATTTGTTGTTGACTGTCGCTATCCTTTTTCCTGCTTCTTTTGGGGAATTGCAATTAGCGAGTTGCCAGTGCTATTTCTGAACCGACTACCGGTTGTAATGCACATTCCCAAGCGATCAATGCGACTATCGGTCATCAACATGAAGCGGCTTCGAATGTGAATTCTGCTTCAGAGCTCGTATCCTCAAGGAGAGAGGGGGAGGATGTTATTATTGGAAATGGAAATACAACAGGTGAGGAATCCAGACCATTATCGGTGGAATTAGGACCCTTATCGCCCACTTCAGTCATTTCGTCTTCCACCGTTGAACCTTCTGCAATCTCCTCAAATCCCCGTTCGGAGAAAGATTATGCTCCGGCCCTCGTTACGTCCACGTCAACGTCGCTGTCTTCAATTACCCCTGCCTCGACATCTATCGCTACATCTTCGTCTAAACCCACACATTCCAATATTCCCGAGAGTGATTCTGGTTCTTGTTCTCGTGTTGGAGATGCTCTGGATAAGAATGGTGGAGGGAAAGAGGATTCCACGGTCGGAATTTCTCGGGCCGTTTTGAGTTTGGATATTTCTGGAGCGGCTTCGAAATCCCCAGCTGCTTCGTCATCGGTCTCGTCGACGGAGATGAGCTCGTCATTAGCGTCGTCATCCACTTCATCACAACCGCCTTCGACATTGTTTTCACTGCCTGTTGAGCAGGGATCGCAGAAGAGGAAGAAGGCTGCGCAGAGTGTGGATGGGGATAGGGACCGAGACGAGAATGTGCCGGCTGTGAAGAAGCGCAAGGTTGGAAAGGAGGAAGGGGATATATCGTCCAAGGTGCTTGGTGCGAAGAATAAGTCTGATGCTGAGGCACAGACAAGTGCGAAGGCAAAGGCGCTGACAACGATGTCGGGTAATAGCCGGCGGATCAGCGGGGAGGCGGCGGATGAGGAGAGGAAAAAGAGCAAAACCAAGGGCAAGGGCAAGGAGACGATGAGGGTGTCACCTGTTGAGTCAACGGGGAAGAGTGAAAGTGTGAAGGATGAGAAGGATCGTTCTGAGAAGAAGGCCCAAAAGATGGTTGAGGAGCAGGAGGAAGGTGAAAGGGAAATGTCGGCACCTCCTCCCAAGAAGCGGAAACGAAAGAGGGCCGAAGTTGATGTTGACGCTGAGGATCCTTCAATGTCGTCTTCTGAGGGTGCGCGTAAAAAGGTTGCGAAATCCACGACGAAACCTCGAGGTCGGGGACGTAAAGTGTCGTCTAATTCTGACGCGGAAAATCAGCCTCCAAGTGATACTTTACCTGCGGAACCGCTCGATGATGCGACGAAAGCCCTCCATGCGCAAGTGTTTGGGTTGCTTATTGAGACGATGGCCATGTCTCGCGCGTCGAGTCTGCCCGTTTCTAGTTTGTACAAGATGATGATGCAAGCCCAGCCTGTGTTGAAAGGACAGAGATCGAGGGATGAGTGGTGTCGGATTTTTGACGCCGTTTTGAAGAGTGGGGAGAGTGGGAGGGGGACTGGTGTTTTTGGAAAGGTTGAGAGTAGCGGGAAGGTGTGTGCTGTATTTTTTTATTCTTTTATTTTTTTTTCTATTGATGCTGATGATGCTCTTTTTGTGAATAGGATGATTCCGATCGGCCACTTGAAGCTCAGTGGTTCTATGTTCCTGAGCTGGATGAGGACCAGGAAAGGGCGACCTTGATCAGGGCTATGATGCCTAGGCCTGCGAAGAGGAGCGAGACGAAGAAGTACAAGCAGTACTATTGGAGACCGTTGGATAAGATGTCGAAATGGGATCCTGAAGATGCGCTATAAGACGACGCCGCCTACTGCATAAACGCCACCACTCCAATACCCGCGACAACATTCAACTTCTATCCTTCTCTTTTCCCGCTCCAACATACTTTTTTTCCAGAGGCCACGATATTGTCCTGAAAACCTCAACATACGCTTAAAGATTATTTTATTTTATTAAATTTCTTCTTCCACTTTACGAACGTTTTTTTTTTACTCTTTTTATTACCTTTCGTTCTGCAACGCTGTTATTGTCATTGTTGTTCATAAACCACTACACGTTATGTTTTTGTTGTCATTCCTCGCTCATCGACCGCTTTCGATTCGTTCGTTGGATTCCGCATTTTATGATAACGATGACTCTTTTTTCATTTCATCTGTGCATTGTTGGACTTTTTATGCTCTTTTCCACTACCAGGTACTTCTGTTGCATGATATGATAT
>NHTK01005802.1:0-18416 GCA_002938355.1 Panaeolus cyanescens | reverse complement strand
GGGGGAGTATTGGAAGGATCAGTTTTTCGAGGGGTGGGAGGGAGAGGGATAGTTTTGGGGTTGTGGCGAGGGATACTGTTAGTTTTGGTGTGCCGAATGGGCATGGGCATGGGGTGGGGAGGAGGAGGGGTGACGATAGGGATAGGGATAGTTTTGGAGCTGTGACGAGTTTGGGAGGGAGGGATACTGTTAGTTTTGGTATTGTTGGAGGGAGAGGGTGGAGGGAACGTGAGAGACAACATGAGAGAGAGGTTGAACGCGAGAGGGAGAGAGAGAGGGAAAGGAAGAATGAGAGAGAGCGGCAGGTGAAGGTGAAAAAGAAGGATGATGTCAAGGTATGCATTCCGTGTCGCTTTTTGAGACGTTTGCTGATGACACTGTTGGTACTTAGACTCAACATGGCGCTGTTATTGGTACGGTTGGGCCGGCTACGTTGACTCTTCCTCTGCCATCGCATGCTCAGGCACAGGCTCAGACTGTAAATCTCGGGCCTATTGTTGAGTGTACTGCGTCTCATAGCTTTTCGAGTTGTGAGGCAGGTGATGATAGTGGTGTGAAGCTCGATGATGGTGATTTGGGGTTGGGATATGGGTTGGGGTATGAGAGAGATGGCGATGTGAAGGTCGGGTTTGTGGGTGATGATGGTGAACGAGAGAGAGAAAGGGGAAGGGTAAATGCTGAGAGGGTTGAGAGCAGGGATGCGGAGAGAGGGAGGGCGGCTGAGGAATTTCTGATGCTCGAGTTGAACAGGAGTGAGGGTGATGCGAAGGGTGGGGATGCGAATGTGAAGGGATCGGGGTCGTGAGATGTGAACTCTATGTTTTTGGTGACTCGGTTTTCGTTACGAACCATTCTCGCCACCCTTTGACGAGCGAACTTTGAATCAACGCAGGTTTTCGTATCTCTTCAGCGCATACGACTATGACTCTCGATTTCATCGCACCACTATGACTTCAGTAACCCAGTCCTTCCGACAACCCATCGCTTTGCGCGGTGATGACGCACTAACACGCTAGGCAAAAAGCGATATTTCTTTCGGCCGGCCGCAATACTAGGCTTTCGCAGACCGGAAGGTTATGTCCGATTGAAGCGTTGCGACCATCCTCGACTCCATCAACGCGTCACCATTCCCTTGAATTCCTCTTCTCCTCGCCCTACAAACCCTTTCTCGTTTTCACCCCTATAACACGCCTGAACGTTTCCTCTTTTCGTCGCTCCAGACGTTCGCATCCCTTATTCTCTCACACGCTATATCCATCACCTTTATCCCATCACTTTATAAATCACGTTCGTCTTGGACTGTTACCTCCCCTTTTATATGTTCAACACATATAATATCCCCGATTTTGCCAGGTTTATGCACCCGACGTCGCCGACCTTGCTTCGTACAACCGAATAGGGTGTTGTTCTTTCGTTCTTTCGGCCTATTTTTTCTCGTTTTTCTTTCACTTTTGGGTTTTCGTGCGTCTTTTAAGTTGTTGCACCTCATGGAATGTAATTGTATGTACCTGTTGCAATGGAATGAATTAGGATTGAGATATGATTTCACGTTAACCTCGTGAGCCGCACTGCAGTGATCAGTAATCTCTTTGGTTGTTCGTCCATCATTAATCATTGATAAAACAAACTCGTCACTATCATAAAGATCAGAACGGGATAACGTCGCTTATTCGCTCAGCTCAAGCGACATCGTGATCGCATCATTATTCAAGTTGCTCGTTTCATTAGAAGGGATCGACGCTGGTATTCACGCGCGCTTGACAGACAACCTTGAGGTCATTTTTGAGATCACGCTCACTGCTTGTATATAAGTAATGAACGGAAGGATAGTATTCTCTTGAAATAGAGATACAAGTACTACAATAGAAACGACATGCTTAATGCCTTCTACGCTCACTTTGATGGCGGAGGCATATGTGCAATGAGATCAATAGTGTCAGCAGCTGAAAATGGGTGTTAAGGTTCAGTTAGATTGGGCAAATGCATTCATTTCTGGGAGTGAAGACTTACGAAGAGGCCCTTTCATCTTTCCGTTGTTTGCAGCGACGGCTATTTGGCGAAGCGCGTTGCCGGCGTCTCTTGGGTGAGCCGTAAGTCTACCTTGTGCCCGGCACAACTCATGAGCTAGCAGGCCAGTGATATGAGGTGTGGCGAGTGACGTGCCCGAACTTGGCTTATCCTGGGTTGTCGCACCAGGTTTACCAAGGCCTGCAGCAGGAATCTTCTCTCCTGGTGCGAAGATATCCACAAGCTTTCCAAATCCTGACTTGGACCACATCTTATCGTCGATGTTGGAAGCTCCGACGGTGACAACTTGAGGAACACGAGCGGGGGAGACGGTTGAAGCATCTTTGCCGAAGTTACCTGCAGCAGCAACGACATAGATCCCCGCCTCGACGAGTGACAGGGCGGAAGCGTCAGTGAGGGGACAAGGCTCATCCGTTCCAAGAGAGAGATTGACGAGAGTCGGTCTTGTGTTTCCTTTTTTCTGTTTGTCGTGATGCTCTTTCAACACCCAGTCGAGTCCCTTGATACTGATGAGAGGAAGGATATGTTTATTACACGAAAATAAATGAAAGTAAAAAAGGGGCTTACACGTCTGCTCCTCGGCCTACATCTGCATTTCCAACTTTGACGGAAATCATGTGGGATTTTTTAGCAATGCCAAATTGGTTACCACCCGCAATGCTCCTGTAGATATAAAGAATGGATGTTAATTTTGACCCTTTGCGTCGAATGGCGTAGATGAACTCACGCAACCATTGTACCATGACCCACGATGTCCTGGTCACCGTGCGCGGTGCGTTCCTTCTTGGAGACAAAAGTCTTACCGTGCTTCACGCGCTTCTTCCTGTTTTGAGGGGTGCTGTCAGGCGCATCAAAATCTTTGTTATCAATATATACGCCCGTGTCGACGATGTAAATGTCGGCACATTCTCCAGCTGTTTCGTCGTACTTGAAGTCATAGTGTTGGTTGGAATTTGGAGCAATCGTAGTAGTGGATCCTATACGACTGACACCCCAAGGAGCATTCCGCCTAATAAAAGGTGTCACGGTTGGTCGGCGATGGAGAAGACGGATTTATACGTACTGGTCCTTGGCCACGTCAAATCCAACATAATACTCATCCGTAACAGTGATCCTGTTCTTGAATGCTGGCTGGTCGGCGACCTGATGGAGCTTCGCGCGCATTGCAGGCCATTTGGAATGGTCGTCCCCAAAGTCCATAGGAAAAATGGGTATAATCGAAATGTGAGTGTCTTCTTCATCAACGTAACCCTGAACAGATGCCTTGTGTAACTCGGCGACGATTGTGGCCACAGGTGTTTTGTCGCGAATCCTGATGACAGCTCGACCAGTTGGTACTTTTCGCTGCCTTTCACCCCCCGTTCTTGCAAACAGGGAGGGAGCCTAAGATTATTATGGGACGTCAATGCGGGACGAAGAGCAAAAAAAGTTATACATACTGTGTCGTTTCTGTTGTGGTGCACTTCCCGGACATAGTGTTGTTTGTTTAATGGTACTCCATGTACCCCGACGGTGAGGGAAGTCGTGAGGACGATGAGGAGGTTAAGATAATGCATCACAGATGACTTGCTTTAATTTGATTACTTTGACTGGACCAGCCTGTCAGTGAGTGGGATGGGTGGTGCAGTCTATGTTGGGTCACATATTTATAGCATTAGGATTGATAGCTGCTCATTCGCCGACAAAACAGTTTCCCATTGCGGGATGTATCCACTCTGAAAATCCGTTGCGAGTTGGAGGGCTGTGTGAAGTAGGTGGGTAGGGTTTTTTTTTTTTTTCGATCAGTGGATCCAGACACTTTCGTATTGTTGGGCGACTTTGACAAGTCTTTAGCTTCGTGTTTCACACGTCTGCGGTTGACATGATCACAGCTGCTGGGATCTGCGCCCAATCGTTTCCGTTGGATGGTGAGTGTCCCAGAAACTCACTTTGATTATTGCTCTTTTTTTTTTCTTACTTGCTTGTAGTGGCACACAGACCACTCGCATGGTAAATATCGGATGCACGCATAGTGCTGCCGGCGCTTTATTTGCGCAATTCCCAGTGTGGTGTAAACATCACATCAGATCTCGTTTCGTTTCATCAGACTTTGGGAGATGTAAGGGTCAGGCTCTGTACATAATTATATATTCGCTTGTCAGCTACAGTCAGTAACGTCCGAGACAACCGATGGCGTCGTTTATTGATAAAGATTACTCAGCCTGTTATTTCTCTCATTCGACGTGCACCCACATTCACACTTTAGTAGTAATAGTACTAGTCTCGGCTACACTGCTTCTATAAAACCTTACTGGGTGGTTGCTTACGGGCGCAATACCTGTTAAAAAAATCTATAGCTAGTCGTCTGATTCGTGGAACAATTTAATATCTACAATTTTAAACAGTAAAACTTTCGAAGAAGATGTCACCCCTGACTTAACCCATGCTGGTCGCAGCTGCGCCTAGAAGTACCGCCTTGTCCCCATGATGACTGATACCTCGGCATCCACTCGCCAAGTGTGAGGTGACGCTGGGATAAGTACTAAGGGATGGATATTATCGGAAGCTGAGCCCTAGCCAAGCTTGATTGAAATCGTCAAACCTCCTGACGGGCGTCACGGATACAGCTCGAGACCCAAGGCGTTTGGGGCCGCAGCAGCAACACCTATCACGAGGTTTCAAGTATTAGGTACCATCTTATGTAAATGGATCAAGCTGGCTTAGAGTTACCTGAGAATGATCAATTTCCGTCCTACATCCTGGGAACTGTTTGATACGACCCTAGCGCGTTCGGAGGAAAAGGTGGGGCACAATGAGCTGACGCTTTCGACAGATCGCTCTTAAACCTGAATCATTGTCATGAAGTGCTTTATCCCCCCTTACGTCTGGCTGGTCCAGTCGAACCATAATCGCGGAAAACGTGTATCATTCTCATAAATATGCAACCTTGGATTCTTATTGGGACAGTGATTGCGAGCCTGGTTTGGAGCACCCGAGGTATTCCAGTAAACATGGAAAACACCTTGCAGTCAATCAATGCTCGAGGAGGAGCGGTATGCCCATGTACTCGATATGACTGCTAGGCATACTGACGCATAAATCCTTAGAATCAACAAGTCGTGGTGGCAACACCTTCCAAAGTACCAGACAAGGCCGATGCGCATGGATACTACTCCGTAACGCTAGACCGTAGCAAGCTAGACTTCCCCCCAGGGGTAGACCCCAGCAAACTGGACAGCGAGAACTATGTATGGAAAAGTAAATTTTCTTTGGCGTATCCACGAATCGAAATAGCGGAGGACGACGACCGTGACGATCCCTGCATCTGTTTCGCAGACTCAAAACACCCAACTATCTTTGCGCACTATGATTGGTCGACCATAGAAAAAATGGCGAAAGAGAAACCACTGGCGCTTATTAGCGTCGGCCACGCTTCACCTGCAAACACGAACATAAACGCACAGAACCATGGGAACTCGTAAGGCAATTTACCACCTTTTTTATCTCTGTATGTTGACGTCTCTTGTCTTTAGGAATCACGGTTCACGACGGGGTTCGCATTCCAGTGTTAGATCGAGTGGGAGTGTTGGCCGAAGACCATCAATATCATTGACACCTTCGTGCAAAACCTCCTTGTGCCCGCTCGTTACCAATCATCCATCATGATCAACCCACCGCACACTCCCTCCAGTCTAAGAAGACGCGGTTTTCTTTTTTGGCAGTGTACTAGTATGGCTATAGTTAGTGTAATGTACTGTTCATTGTAACATGACTTTCACCGATTGTGGCTCTTCCCCGTGGTATAAGAAATGTTTGTCCCAAGGATAATGCTCTCATAAGAAAGTAATGAATGTCATTCAATTTCTATCCTATTGCTATATGTGGTCTTACAGGAGCCTATTACATAAATATGTCGTTACAGGAACTTATACTTGTCCCTTAAAGGGCTACATGCTTATCGATTATCCCTCAGATTACTTATCCCTGACAGTAACTTCAACAAGGAACGTAATTTGCTCACTAACCTCCAAATTATTGAAAATCAACTCCAGTTCCCGTTTCAAATCCTCCGTTGGGTATGCCATCTCTACATCTTCATAAACTCGAGGGCCAGACCTGATCAAGTCAAAGACCAGAGAGGATGTCTTCAGAGACGGAAAAAGATCACCGTCTCGATCACCAATTAAACGGGCAAAGGTGCGTGCATTGCGTATGATACTTTCTTTAAGCAGCATCTCGTCGTCGAAGTCCATGATCAACGTTTCCACGCTAACGCTCATAGAAATGGTCTCTAAATACGGAAGATTGAGACCCGATAGGACTTCAATTTGTGGCTCGAAAAGCACCGTTGTGCTTTGGGGATGACAGGTCGACCAGTCAATTGTGAGATTCTTGAGGTGACGATGATTCGGATACCATAGAGATGGCCCCTGGGTACCCAAGATGAGTAATGAAAGGTCCTCGAGCGCCGGTGAATTCTCCATTAAAATAGGGAACTGAGGGTAATGACTGTCATATGACGGGGAAGTATGTTCGCTGTAGCACCATAGGCGAATGTGGAGCCGTTTCAAGGAAGGAAGAGCTGGTTGATCAGTCTGCATTTGAGAAGTGAGGTGGGTATCATCTTCAGTAAAGATGATCCTTTGGTTTGTGACGTTCAGCTCTTCTATGTTTGGGCACCTTTGAAGAAACGCGAAGGGGATGACCGTGCATGAAATAGATAAACTCTTCAGCTTGAGGTTCGGCTCAGTGTTTGGCACATGGTGGTGCGCATGGGAGCAGTGAGCTAAACTGAGGGATTCTAACGTTTGTGAAAGGAGAAACATCTCGTAGTGAAGGCCAGGCACGGATACCAAGTGGAGCGTCTTCAAAGATGGCGGACCGTTGCTACCACTGAGATAGAGGTTTAACAATGCGTGGATACGAAACATCGAGAGTCCAGAACCCGGCCTTCTCCAATTTCTGAACCAAAATGCAGACAATGACATGACTTTTGGCAGTTTGAAGAATTCAGCGATGTCCTCAGTGTCGAGGGTATCCTCGTTGAAGGTACATTCGACGCTTCGCACCACGGCCCCCAGTCTCGGGTTGTCACGAAAGAGGTTGGCCAGATGGTGAAGTTGTATCCCAGAAGGGATGTATATCTCCTCAAATATGTGAGTGCGAGCAATAGCACACATGGTTCGAGACACCGTTGCCAGCGTCCTCATCTCGTCTCTCTTGCGTTTGCGACCCTCCTTGTCATTGGGAAACTGATCTCCCAGGTGCCCAGCGATCTCCGCAAGAATCTCTGCAGGGAAAATTGGCTCCAGTGAAAAGGCAACTTGACGTTGAGTCAAAGAAGCTGAAGTCATCGTGAGGTTGGGCTCAGAGGAAGTGAGGGAATCTAAAGAAGGAGCACCGTCATGTTTGTTCTTGCTTTTCAATGACTGGCATTGTCATGTAAATGATCGTGGGAAACCTCATACACCCATTGTTAAGTTGTTAGACAACGGCTCAGCGCTCAGCGCTCATTCAGCCCTTATGGTCCGCTGGAAACCTTGAAGGGCATCCGGATTGTCTCATCAGAGTCGCTAAGAGCTGATCTATATGTGTGTATTATGGGTTTGTTATATAATTCAGCCATTTTACTTGGTCAAAGGCATGGTTCGAAACAACAAAACATATACATATATCGCTTAATCAATGGAGTATACAGGACTACTGGCTCTGCTACCTCGTCATAAATGTATTTTAGCTTCATCCACAACCGATATTTCACTATCAAACGTAGCCCTCTGATCCTTCTCATCATGAACCTCCAGTGTAATCAAAGCCTGCAGCTCGCTCTCGATGTTCTCGCGAACTTCCTCCGGCGCATTCTCAATCGAAATGCGAATAATCAACGACACCTTTTGCAACCTTGGAAAAAGTCTACAGTCCCTATCCATTGCCAACGCAATCACCTTCCGAATGCTACCTTTCATACAATCCAAGGACTCCGTCATCGTGCGCAGATCAATGGAGAGCCTTAAGTTCAGGTTCTTGAGAGATTCAGAAGGTAGACGGCAAGACGACATTGTTTGGATGGCAGATTTTACAATATCAGTATGTGGGTGGACCGTGCTCCCGCACCAGTTGAGGGACAACGTTTCGAGTTGTGGCATACGTGGGATTGTAAGGAAGACTGCGGATGAGAGGGGAATGGATAATGAGAGATTCTTAAGGATGGGCGAATGATCTAGTATAACTTGAAGGTGCCTTTGGTGGTATCCTTGGCCCAAATCATCGTCGTAACTGTTGATGGTGAGGTTCAGCTCTTCGAGCGAGGGAAGAGCAGGTTCGTTGTTCGAATGCTCGTAAGTTGAGAAGTCTGCGATGTTATCCCGTGTGAGGTGAAGGATTTGTAGCTTTGGGCTTCGAGCAAGGAACGCAAATGGAATAGTGGTGTTGACCAGTATGAGCTTCTTAATGTTTGATCTTTGAGATGTTGAGTTTGGAGATAAGACTACTTCCTCAGAGGAGGCGAATGACTGATAGATAGAAACGGACTCCAGGGTGGGAGACTCGAGAAGAACGTTGCAAGGAAGGGGCATCATTCTTGTCAGCGTGACCATTTTGAGGCTGCCTGATTTGAGGTAGTGCTCAAGAAGAGCGCGAACTCCAAAAGTGGAAGAAATGTCGGATGATCTTTTGAAGTACTGGATTGTCTCATCGTCAGTACGTCGATAGAGACATAAAGCCAGGGTGAGTGATTGAACGTTTGGTAATTGAAACAATGGAGCCAGTTGTCCGTTATGAGGTACGTCTGCGTTGTACTGGCACGTTATGTGCTTGACGAACTTCGCGATGGTGGGTTCGCGCGTGAAGAGTGCTGATAGGTTTTCTTTATTTGAAGAGCTTATGAATGAGTTGCCGATAAATATTGCAATTTTCTTGAATATATGAGACCTGGCGATGCGTAGAAATACCGGAGAGACGGTTGAGATATTGCTCAAGTCCCTAAGAAGGAGTCTGTGCGGTGTGTCGGTGTCCAGCGCGGTGGACACAAATTGGCCTATTATTTCATCCACTATTTCCACTGGAAGGTTTCTTCCTTCTGGGACGGCGTTGGATGACATGACGCGGAGAGTTGGGGTGTTGAGCAAAGAGTGCTTTACGAAGTATTCGACACAGACGACGCTACTTAAATAATGGCAAGAGTGCCCTTTTTCGTTTGATTTTGTTTTATACAGCTAGAAAGGGCGCTTAATACATGGAACATTATTTAAAGAAAATTAGTTGCTTTGTCTTTTACGCCCTTTTTCCTTCCTAATAGAATCATGGAACGCTAGTACCTGCGCATTGTCGCGGCCTGAAACCTGTGTGTTCTGGCTTGACCATGCTAAAGAGGCCATCGGCGTGCTCGTGCATTGTCGTCCGACAATCCTTGCATCTCGTAGGGCAATGGTCATTACAGATTTCACTCAATACCGACGTTTGTTGCTGGAGAATCGTCGGACAATTTTCATGCAGGGTCGCTATCTTTTTCTGTTCCGAACCATTTGTCAACGGAATAAGGGTCCCGCGGCATGTCAACGACGCTAAACGCTAACCTGAACAGATGCTGTAACATATAAATAAGCGTCACCACTCTTGTCCGTGTCTTCTCTTCAAAAATTTCTGTCAGCTTCGTCTTTCCCCTCTCTACACTCCCCCAGGCTCTCTCTTTTTCTCAAGTCTCTCGACGCTTGACGCTCGACGCTCATTAATCTAACCTCAGTCATTCATTCTTCTTAAATACATACTACCCCATTTCTTCCCGTTCCCTCAACTTCTTCAAACCAAAATGCGGTTCCTTCTCTCATTTCTAGCTATGTGCATGACTTGTGTTGTAGCTGTGACTATCGCAAAAGCCGACCATGGCCACTCACATCACAATCCTACACTACCTTCACGGGCAACCTCGAGTTCTTCGGGTTCTACGTGGCGCAGACGGCGTCATCTACACATCGACCACACGGCCAGGGACACCTCGTCTCTGGGTCAGACTCGGAACACGGATATTGGAGAGCTAAATGACCATGGCGTAGCCAATATAACCTCTCGAGCCTTAGTGCGCCGTTTCGGACCTGCTAGATATACGTTTTATGATGCTGGCAAAGGGGCATGTGGGAAGGTCAACTCAAACAGCGACTTTGTGAGTGCCAGTTTCTTCGTGTTCGGAGTTTGGGCTGTGGGTTAACTGCGTGTGTAGATTGTGGCTCTCAACCAGGATGTGAGTAGGAGATTTTTGTTGACGACTATGTGTGGATGACTCTGATGATATTGAATTTGTAGCAATGGGAGGGCGGTGCGCACTGTTTTAAGCGCATTAGGATTACGGTGAATGGGAGGTCAGCAGATGCTCAGATTACGGATCTGGTGAGGCACTCTCTTGACACGTCATATCTCCCTACCCAGTCTCCCAAACATTTGTCTCCATTAATTATGAGCGTCATGCTGATACCCTTTGCAATAGTGTCCCAGCTGTCCATGGGCAGCTCTAGACCTGTCGCGAGGTCTGTTTAACTACTTTGCGAACGAAGACGTTGGTGTTATAAATGGCGATTGGCGATTCATTTAATTCGAATTTCAAAACATACCATCATCGCGTTGAGTTGGCGTTGAGCCATGCTCACCAGTATACATGATCACAAGCAGCAGTAATAATATAGTATTTTTTAGTGTAATTATCCTCTCGTTTATTGAATTTTCAGTCGTGGGTGCTATGTAGTACCGAAACCTTTGTCGTACGCATTTAAAATCAATAATGTTATCTTCAATTCAGCATTGATTCAGCAGTAGAGAAAGAGTAATATGTAATCTAATCTCCATTCATCACATGATATAATCTAACCGATATCATTCCCACGCACTGACACCTCCAACCCTGGCCAACTCCAGGATCCAGCTCGTTGCGTGCAACAGGCACCATCCTCTCCTCCCTTTCCTCGCCTCACCCCCCCTGTTTGGTCTCCATTCCCCTCGTCTCGTCCCCCCTTTTAAGTGTGGCCATCATTCCAAGTCTCTCGGAATAGTCCCGTGGTCTATCTGAATAACTGGGACCCCGTGGTCCAAATCCAATTCATAGTCCCTTTTTTTCTGATATCAAAAAGGCCGAGTCTGGACTTATATGTCCACCTCAGCTGCACCGCCATCTGATGCAGCGCAAGACATCTTTTTCAGATGGTTTCGTGGTTTAACTGAAGCGACGACTGGGTTCTGGAGTGTGCCCCAGGATACGGATTCATCGCCGGCTCTGGCTAGAGGTTCTTCTGTGACTACCACTGCAGATTCTCCTCCTACAGGTTTGACTACGAATGTTTATGCGACTGCAACTACGACTGAGCCATCTGTGATAGATACTGGCTCTACAGCTGCGACGCGTTCTGCACATCCTTTGACAGGTGATAGGATACGTGAATCTGGGACTGGAAGTGGAGAACGAGCCACGCGAGAAGCACCACTTGCGCATTTGGAAGGCCACCATCATAATAGGGATAGAGATTTGCGAGGGATGCGAAGAAGAAATAGTGTGGAATCGCAATCATCCAGAGATGTTGGTGTTGGGGGAAGTGGGAATATCACTGCGACTGGAGGGGCAGAGTTAGAGAGGACGACGAGTACGACGTCGTCGAGAACGAAGAGGAGGCTATCGATTGGTGAGAAGCTGAAGAAGCTGGGGAGGGTGTTGAGTAAAACGACTACTGGGTCTGTCAGTTCCGGCGAAGGCAACGAAAAAGGCACCCCAGCGTCACCTGTGATGACGACTTCACCACCACCGCTTCCTCCTACCCCCGTCTCATCTCCCGTCGTTGGTGGCCATGCGAAACTTCTCAGTATGGTTGCTGAGACTGACGAGCCGTTAGCTGAATCGGCTGAATCGGTGCCACCATCACCACCCTCGAAGCCTCTCCCACCCGAACCCGAATCACTCGCAAAGAAGATTCAAGATCTGATAGATAATCTTCCACTCCCACAACCTAATCCAAACTCTCCTAACCCAACTAAACCTATTCCTATCGTGAAAAACCCGAAACCCCCTGCGAGGGATAAAGATGGACGACCGATACCTCCCCCTGGGGCGACGCCTGTGAAGGATTCCAAGCTGATTGCGTTTTTGCAGAGTGCGACGATTATGAATGGGGGTGGAGGCGTGGGGAGGAGGAGTATTTGGAGTGTGCTGGAGAGTTTGGGTGCACCGCCGCATAGCTTTCCTCCTGTTGGTGGTCAGGATAATGAGGCGGAAAGGCCCGCCCCCAACGAGCCTGGTGGAGGACATGATACGGATGGTGATGGAGAGCCGGATGTGTTTGCTGATACCTCGAGTGTGATGGTTTATTCCCCGCTCATACCGCATCGACAGGACTTGGTCGAGTTGGCTGAGATAGTGGATTTGGAAGGGGATGATGAAAATGGTGCGGGTGAAGTGGAAGCTGAGGGGAGTAGGGGTGGAGGAGGTGTGGTTGAGGATACGTTGATTGTTGGGACGTCGTGGACACAGGTTTGGCCTTTGTCCGCGATTTGGGGTGCTGCAGGAGGTGCGAGTGGGGCAGTGGGAGAGACGAGGACGTTGAGGAGGGTCGTATCGAGCGAAGTGTTGATCACGAGGACGAGGACAAGTGTTGATGGGACGGGCAGGAGGGTTAGGGTGAAGACTGTCAAGGCGTGGGTTCCTTCGGATACCAAGTTGTCTGTTCAGGCTATGTGGTGGGGTTATCGATTGTACGTCGTTTTCACACCTAAATCTTTTTTTTATTCTGATTTTTTAATCCATTGGCGTATTAGATACCTTCCTCCACCAGTTCTTGAAATACTTGATGACAAAACTCTCGAAGCGACGAAGCGGGCTGCGATGATTACGACCGCACTTACATGGTTTTTCAATAACCTACCTATCAACTCGTTGCCTGTGGCTGTTCGACCTGCCTTGTTGCTGTTGCAGCGTATCGCGCCGTTTGTTGGCTATATTGGTACTTTCATTTCGTGGAGCTGGAAGACTGTGAAAAGTTATGATGTCGGTGGGTACCCACTTCTTCGATTCATCTATGCTCGTCTCTTTTTTCATGTGGTTAACCAAAACTGTTGCATTAGGTTTTGGAGTCACGCTCACTGCGACATGGTTACTCCCGATTGCGCTTATTCCTGGGACGTGGAATGAGTACGATTTTCCGAAATCGCCATCTCCTGCATCTCCTATTCCCCTTCCACCTGTGGATTTACCTTCACCACCCGCATCACCTCCATCCTCGCCTCCTCCTTCTACTCCGGCGCCAGCGATACCTGATGCACCGGCGTCTCCCCCTACATCACCTGCACCTGCACCTGATACCCCTACGCCTAACCCTACGCCAGCTCCTCAACCCCCCGTTCAGCTTCCTACACCTGCACCTACTGAGCCATCCACGACGCTTCCCCCAGATTCACCTACCCCACCTGCAGCACCTGCGATACTCGCCAAGAGTAACTCGACCGACACCACCTCGACTGCGACAGGAGAGTCGAGAAGTGCGAGGGTGGCATCTAACTGGAGGAAACTGGTGACTTTGCCAGGTTCGTCTGGTGTATCACGCCGCTCCACTGCGACCACGACATCGACTGCAGGATCGAGCGCACCTTCAACTACGACTGCGACTGCGAATACGAGAATGACGGCTGAACCTGAGCCACAACATGTACCTCGACCGGTGCTTTCTGGGCTTGATACGTCTCGATCTGGACCGCATGCGCGCGCGCCTCCGACGCCTGTGGAAGTGCCGCCTTCATCGCCTCTTGCGAGGGTATTGTTGAAGGGGCCGTTGATGAACCCTGTGCCGTTGCCTGCGGAGGATGCGCCCATGCCGAAGTTCAAGGAGAGGGTGAGGGGTGTGTTTAAGAGGAATTCGAAGGGTGTGATTGAGACCTGAGGGGTAAAACGGGGATGACGAGGAGACAATGGAGAAGGAGGGGTGAATTTATGACATTTTTTACGAATTGACGACACTTTCATGAATTGTGGATTGTACTATTACTATCATACTGATTATGCGGATTGTATGTTTTTATTATCGTGTATATTACATGTTGTCACTATTTTTACCGCTATTTGTGATGGGAAGCTCAATGGTGTTGACCTAGTAAGTGGGACGAAGAGGCAATATCAATGGAGTGATTGGTGGTGGGATGCATGGAGATACTCATCCATTATCATCACCGTTGCCCAAGAACGAAATGTGTTCGACGGTCAGACCATAACTTAGAATTGGCATATGCTCCAATAAAACACATTAATAATTTTTGTCTGATACCTAAAACCGAAGCCTGTAACTATTGGTACATTGATTGAGAGCAGATAAGCAACTAATTTAGGGACTTTATGCACGGTAGTAGGGCGTACACGTTACATTCACTTCACTAGTAAACTGAAAACGACCGCCACCCACCAAGTCGTTGATGGTCGTGTCCATTTCCCTCTTCATATCCTCACAAGACAACGTCATCTGGCCTTTGTGTAATCTGCCCATAGAAAGCACCAACGAAGATGATTTGAGCGATGGAAAACGTGTGCGGTCATGATCGCCAATCAACTGGCCCAGTTGGTGTGCACTGTCCCTCATCCTCTGCTGGAGCCGTTCTTCGTCTTCAGAGTTGGATGTGGAAACCATAATGTAAGTTTTGAGAGTCAGTGTCTCTAGCTGCGGAATCTGCAGAGACGATAGCAGTTGAATTGGTTCTTCGAGAATCTGATTAGCGCTCTGTACGTAGCGAGGAGAACAGTCGATGTTCAGGCGTCTGAGTTGAGAATGATTTGGGTAGGATAGGGATGGGCCCAGGACGTGCGATACTTTCACCGAAAGCTCCTCGAGGGCGGGGGCATTCCCCATTAAAAAGCGAAATTGTGGATATTCGGTATCGTAAGAAGCATTGATGCCTTCATCTCCGCAGCAATCAAATTCCAGACGCTTCAAGGAAGGAAGCAATGGTGGAGACCCGGGAACCTGAGAACCCATATTTACATTCTCGTGAGAAAATGCAATCCTTGTCTGGACTATCTTGAGGTGTTCTAATGAGGGGCAGCTCTGCAAAAGAGCAAAAGGAATGGTTGTGTTACATGCGACAAGAGACTTGAGTCTCAATTTGGTATTCACAGGTGATGATGCCGATGATTTGTGAGGCGTAAAAGTGCAGGTGTGCAAATATATGGATTCCAGCGACTGTACTAGGAGGATTTTGTTACAGTCGAACTCCTTCAGGCACATAAGAAAAAGATGTCGCAAAGATGACGTTCCGGTTGTCGGGGCCAGGTAGTTGTCCAAGAGTCTTTGTGGAAAAGGTATTCTTGTATTAGTGTCGGGTACCCGATAGGTGAAGTGGCCTGTTCGCAGGGATTTAACGTGCTTCAGCTCAAGGAGAGAAGCGATATCCCGCCTGGAGATGACCTTTTTCATGCTAATGGGTTTCATACCCCAAAGGCACCCTGTATCTATGTGGCGTACTGCAGACGCAATCGTGGGGTTTTTTTGAAAGAAATCGGCGAGGTCGAGAAACCTGTCACCGGGAGTGAGCTCTATGCACTCGAATATGTGAGTGCGAGCAATTGCACACATAGTGTGAGACACGACGGCCAGCTTCTTCATCTCCTGCTTCCTGTCACTGTGACCTTGTGCGTCGTTCGGAAACAGGTCGGCAAGCTGACCGATAATCTCTGCAAAAATTTCTGCAGGAAAGACAGGCCCTTCTGAGGAGATAGATGTAGGACGGGACATAGTAGGCTGATATACGAGAAAAATTGGCTGGGATGTCAGGCAGTGATAGTTATAAGAAGAAGAGGAGATGCCCACTGCGAGTTCCATCCTAGCTTTAAAGTAATTCCATCGTGGCAATGCTGTTCTGCACGGTCCATTGTGCATTGTTGCACAAATTACACCTCGCGTCGCTTCGGCGTTTAGTTCAGTGCAACAAGAGGGCCAATGCCTTGCCCGTGACGATCATTCGAACAAAAACAAAGCAATAAAACTTGAAATGGAGGGAAAATGCAGTGAGGCAATACGACAATATAATTAATAGAATATAATAATAGAGAAAGAGATAGAGATTCAGAGTCATTGTCGCATTGTTGCAATTTTTTGAGGCGATCAGACAAGTTTGATCGTGGTCTATGCAGGCGAGATATGATTAGGGTATCAGGGCATGGTCATTTAGATAAGATTAGATATTAACTTTTTGTAGCCATGTTTGTCCTCTCTCACAAACTTCGCTCGATAGCGCCTTGCGCATCAGCAATGTATTTGTTCTGGCCCATCCTTACCACATTCCCAATTCGTCGACTCTCAGTTAATTGTTCCATATGTATCACTCCCATTGCGGCGTTTGCGCCAGGTCCGGCTTGAGCTTGGCCCCAGGGCGTTTCTGGGCGTTTGGCGCTGCGCCCCCCCTTCACTGTGGGGTTTGCATCATTTCCCCTTCCGCCAGCGGGCACAGAGGTGATTGAAAAACAAGTGTATCACTCTGAGTCTGGGATTCCATGAAAAATAAGTCTCGAAAAGCCAGACTGATTAATTTTTGTCTGATACACAAAGCCGAATGCTATAGCTATGTATGGAATTAAATTTGTATATTACTTGAGAGCAGATAAGCAACTAATCTCGGGACTTTATGCATGGTCCTTTACATTCACTTCACTAGTAAACTCAAAACGACCACCACCCACCAAGTCGTTGATGATCGTGTCCATTTCCCTCTTCATATCCTCACAAGACGTCGTCATCGGGCCTTTGTGTAATCGAAGAAATCTGAACATATCAAGAACGAACGCAGATGATTTGAGCGATGGAAATCGTGCGCTGTCGTGATCGCCAATCAATTGGCCTAGTTGGCGTGCACTGTCCCCGATCCTCTGCTGGAGCTGTTCCTCGTCTTCAGAGTTGGATATGAAAACCACAATGAGAAATTTGAGAGACAGTGTCTCTAAATGCGGAATCTGCAGTGACGATAGCAGTTCAATTTGTTCTCCGAGAAACTGATGAGCGCTTTGTAAGCGGCGAGGCGACCAGTCGACATCGAGGCGCCTGAGTTGATGGTGATTTAGATAAGATAGGGATGGGCCTAGGACGTGCGATGATTTCACCGAAAGCTCCTCAAGGGCTGGGGAATGCCCCATTATAAAGCGAAATTGTGGATATTGGGTATCGTAAGGAGCATTGAGGTCTTCATCTCCCCATAGGTCAAATTCCAGACGCTTCAAGGAAGGAAGCAACGGTAGGGATCCAGGAGCCTGAGAACCCATATTTACGTTCTCCTGAGAAAATGCAACCCCTTTATTGAAGACTTTGAGGTCTTCTAATGAGGGGCAGCTCTGCAAAAGAGCAAAAGGAATAGTTGTGTTATATGTGCGTAGAGACTTGAGCTTCAATTTGGTATTCGCAGGTGATGAGGTCGATAATTTGTAAGGCGCAAACGTGCAGGTGTTCATATATAAGGATTCCAGCGACTGTAATAGGAGGATTTTGTTGAAGTCGAACTCCTTCAGGCACCCTAAAGAAAGAGATTGCAAAGATGACGTTCCGGTTCTCGGGGCCAGGTAATTGTCCAAGACTCTTTGTGGACAAAGTATGGTTGAATTAGTGTCGGGTTCACGATAGGTGAAATGGCCTGCTTCGAGGGATTTAACATGCTTCAGCTCAAGAAATGGAACGATATCCTGGTTGTTGAGGGTATTTTCCAAGATGGTACGTTTCAAATCCCAAAGACACCCCGTATCTATGTGGCGTACTGCAGCGGCAATCCTGGGGTTATTTCGAAAGAAATTGGCGAGCTGGTGAAACCTGTCACCAGGAGTGAGTTTTATGCGATCAAATATCTGAGTGCGAGCAATTGCACACATAGTGTGCGACACGACAGCCAGCTTCTTCATCTCCTTCCTCCTGGCTCTGTGACCTTGCGGGTCGTTCGGAAAGAGGTCGGCAAGCTGACCAACAATCTCTGCAAGAATTTCTGCAGGAAAGATAGACCCGTCTGCGAAGACGGATGCAGGTCGGGACATCATAGGCTGATATACGAGAAAGAACTGGCTGAGATGGCTGGCAGTGATAGTTACAAGAGAAGACTCGCAAATGCCAACCGCGAGGTTCCATCCTGGCTTTAAAGTAATTCCATCGTGGGAATTCTGTTGTGCATCGTCCATTGTTCACATTGTTGCATTCGCAGTCATTGTTCGCATTGTTGCAGGCCACATGGCTGGGCTTAAATATACCCACTAGCACTGCGGGCAAGAATTCATCTATTCTTGGCCGCGGAATGGTTCATCGTTTTCCTCAGAGACAGGCAAAGAATAAAATTACGTAGAAATGGGGGTGTTTTCAATGATGGGCTTTAGCGATAGGTTTTCTTGAGTCTTTCCGTTGCGAGACTGGTGAGGTATGAGGTATGAT
>NHTK01005801.1:0-18368 GCA_002938355.1 Panaeolus cyanescens | reverse complement strand
GACGGAATTGTGATCGGCGGAATCCCAATTCACGTATGCTCTCGATCAAGCACTTGGGACTTGGCGCCCAAACCAATGTTGCGATTTATGTGGAAATTCTAGAGTATACGGCTCAGGACATTCATGATTTTTACAGATTCTTCTGTCTGGGCCGCCCGGGATGACTGGATGCGCGTTTCATTCCTTCTCTTGATAAATAACCTCTATACTGCTCAACGGCTGCATCTCAGACTGAGAAGCCTCTGAGCATGATGCCCGCTTCGGAAGCTCAATAATTGCTCAATAATTCCACGGCCAAGTTACAAATGCAGTTGCCAGTCGTGGGAGGTAGAAAGCGAACAGGTTCTATATATTTGAATTTATGTGAGGAAGCCTCTTCCTTTTCTCCCTACTCGATAGCACTTTAACCCATGGACTCAACTGACCAGAATCGACATATTGGCCGCATAACAAACAACAATCCGCAGCTGAGGGATGCCACTGGCATTATGGCGATAATGCGCCAACACATCCCACAAATCGACAATGCCATCATCACACAAGCCCTCTTACAGAAAGTCAAAGACGTCCTTGTACAAAACATCGATAAGATAACTCCCGTACTGAGTGGTGCATTAGTTGCACTTGGTACCAGCGTATTGCTCCCGACTCTATTCATCACTGTCATCCAAGCAATCGGGTTCACTTCAGGAGGTGTAGCCGCGGGTAAGTGCTGAGCGCTGAACAATCGTCAGACTCACGATGCTGATTTGCCGGACAAGGTTCATTGGCAGCTTTGATTCAGAGCACCTTTTATGGTGCATGGACAGGCGGAATTTTCTCTGGATTACAATCCATTGGAGCTGTAGCCGTTGTGCCTCCTCCAATCACTATTGGGATTGCGGTCGCGTCTGTGGTAGTTGGTGGCGGCTATTTGCTCTATCGACACTTCAAGAGGAGACGTATAGCATTGGATGCTTCGTCGGATGAAAGCCAAGATCATGATGAGGACGATGGTGCAAGCACCAGTCTCATCAGGAGTCGCTAGTCAAGTCGAGATCAATTTCGCGCAGGTGCATGTGAAAAAACAAAATTATTAGCCGCCCAAGTACTGCTTGCGCAACGAATCCAAAGAGCATGCATTTTGAAATATTTCAGTTCTTTTTCAAATTCTTGTTGTTAGATATGGCCTGTAGCAGATCACACAGCGCATCTTGTACTTGATAACCACAAATCCTCAAGTTTATCATTTGTTGCATACAATCAACATTCAATCAGTCGTTGGAGTACAAGCAAACAGGCAGGGAACTTCGGAAGACGACAACTTTGTAGTCTTTCGTGCCTCTGACGAGCCTCAAACCTCGGACATGTGTCACGCAGGTTAAAGGTGCATCAGTGATACGTCCTGAACGAAATGCAAGACGAATCAAGTACAGGTAAAGGGAAAGGCATAGCAGCGGGCTGATGTTAAAATTACCAAACATGGAATACATTAAAACAGAACAGAAAATCGTATTATGTGGTATCGTGGCATTTGTTTCTCGGTCCTCAATTCACTTTCTTTGAAGGTCGAAAAAAATAGATTATTACACCGCATCATCCAAACGCACAGCATTCAAAACACCCCTTCCGTATGCACTAGCAATAGCTTCAAAGCCACTATCTTCCACCTCAGAAATAAACACATCATGCTGATTGGCCAGACGTTCATTATTTTGCCTGATTTCTCGAATGACGCCATGTTCACGAGCACAGGCGGGACATTCTGTCTCGTTCTCGGCGATACACCTAAAGGTTTGAAACGTAAGAACAAACAACGCCATAAATATAGAAAAATAACGTACCGCTGATGATAACTATGGCCACACATAAAGTGCAGCTTAGGGAGATCGAGCTGGCCCATACATGTTGTACATCTTGTGACATGAATGACAGAAGGGACATCGGTATCGGTCAGTTCCTCGACTTGCTTCAGACGAGCTGCAGTCTCGAGTCGGTATGACTTGGTCAATTCTTGGTCCTGCACATTCCAATAAACTTGATATCAGCGCAGCAAAGATCACAAACAGAGAATAACTTACATTCTGAATCTCGGCCCTACTCTCCGTGATCCTCTTGATAAGCCACTCTTTAATAAGACCCACACTGGCCACCCCATTTCTGCTCAACACTTGAACAACACCCAGAGGAGGTATAAGCTGTTCCTCATCGATGTACTCCAAAATACCCTTCAGGTCCTCCTGGTGCCTTGTTAGCCTCTCCGGAGTCTCGGTCAAGAACCGCAGGACAAGGGGATATAATTGGGGATGATCGGCTCCGTAGTGCATCAGGTGTTCAATCACCTTTTGTGAGGCATTAGGATCACCTTCTCTATCTTTGTCCATCCAGAATCGCAACACATCCTCATACATCCCCATCCTTTCCCAAAGCAGAACAAGCCCAAGCGTAAAGTCGTGCGTCGAGCACAAAATGAGGGCATGTGTTGGATCGTAGGGCAGCGAGTCGCTCCGCAATATCCGCAAAGCTTTATCACGCATCACTTTCTCGTCAAACGGTTGCTCCTCTTTCTGTGAGCCTCCTGGTCTGCGGATGGGCAGAGTCAAATATAGCTCAAGCAGCGTGTTCCACACAGCGACTTGATCAAGCCTATCAACAGCCCGTTCGTCGTCTGTCATTTCCTGATTGTACTTTTCGGAGTATAAACCAATTGAACCAGGTGCTTGATCCTCGACGGTTTGGCCCCAACGTCTCATTGCAACGGTTTCAAGGAATGTAACGAACTGGTCCATGTGGTCGACGAAATGAGCAAAATAGATGCGAGGTGAGAGTCTTTTGACTCGCGGTGGAGGTGGTGGGGGTGGAGGAAGAGCAATCGATGCTTGTCGTCTCGGATTCATAGTAGAGGACGTTGGGGGAGGAGTGGCGGGTGCTGATGCTACAGAGTCTCTTCTAGAGTGATTTTCTGCTCTAACAGTCTTGATTGATGGTGAAGGTGGTGTGGCTGTCTCGGCAGAGGTAATGGTTGCTGCACCAACAACGCCGCGGTTGAGAGCCAAATATGACAGGTATGAGGGCACGGG
The DNA here is from genome assembly GCA_002938355.1 of Panaeolus cyanescens. Taxonomy (NCBI): domain Eukaryota; kingdom Fungi; phylum Basidiomycota; class Agaricomycetes; order Agaricales; genus Panaeolus; species Panaeolus cyanescens. Next base: position 15,309 of record NHTK01005801.1, on the reverse strand, counting down.
GGCAGCAGTCTTGGGTGGTGATGACTCCTCGGGTTCGGATACTGGAGCGCCAGTATTTGTACATAGGTCAATAAGAAGTTGTGTTGTTTCCTTGGGTAGCCCATCCAGCATTGCAGGGCCGTATCTTGCCAGATTGCTTTCCGCCTAAAATTATATTAGTAAATGGCGTTTCAGGGAAAATCAAAGGAGTAATACTAACAGCGTCAGGCCCTAGTTCCCGCAAATAAGACAGGGCATCAACAATATTCCCTGTGTCTTCGATCTGGATGCGCAAGTAGTCTTCGTGTCGTTCGTATTTCTTGGCAAGGTAGGCAGCGTGCTCGAAGTAACCAGCCTGCCTGCACACCCGGATAGCTGTCTCCAAGTCGAATGGTAACTCATCGGAGTCGTTTCTGCGAGACTCTGTCTTGATAAAGCTGTCAAGTCGCGAAACATCCTTCAATTTTGTGTATGTATTCAGAAGGAGAGTTGTGTGATCAGCATTTGCCAGTCCTAATGAATGTAGCTCTTGCAGATATGTGACAAGGTTGTGGATTCTCTGGGCGTCTAGATACTGAAAGGTACTGTAAGAACAGATCGTGGGCATTTGGATGGTAACACACCTTTCTGATAACGTAGCTTGGCTGAAGGAATCCGATAGTTTGCAGGTATTGCTGCATGGCACCATCGTGATCACCCTTGCCGTAGAGATGGTCACCATATTGCCGGTGAATGTCAGCAACATTGGCTGGTTCCAAGTTCTGTGTTGTAGCAAGGTTGAGGGCAAGTACGTAGAGCGACTTCTTGTAAAGCATCTCCAGTTTATCAGCAGTGGACCTCTCCTTCAAGCACATCAACTAAAAGGAAATGGTATTAGTAGACATATTGGGATTTATAGTAACCCTCACCGTGCCGTCGGTGGAAAGAACGTAGATGTTCCCCCATGCCGAAAGTATCTCTCGTACACCTTGCTTGAACGCTCCAGAGTATGCCACGAGTTTATTTTCAGGATCAAATACGGTGACTTTGGTGATATCGGTCTCTGCAGTATTGGCTGAACGGGCAACAAAATTCCGAACGGTAGCTGAGGCAGCAGCAGCAGAGGGGAAGAAAGGAGGAGATACGATAACAATGTAGTTTGCATGTGCGTGTATTGAAGATTTGTTGCCTGTATTGCTGAGTGTCACCATAAAGCCACAAACTGTGAGAACAATGGGTTTACCTTCATATGCGTAACATGCCCCCCGTCCATCTGTGCCGCACAAGTAAAGTGCCTCATTCCTGGCCACCACAATATCTTTTGCTTTCCAGTCCATCACTGCACATCCTAAACCTGAGCCAATTTCATCGACAACCGTAGCAGACCCTCCACTACCTCGCCCTGATGCCTGATATGACAACACATGATTTGTCGTAACAATGAATAAGTACGAGTTTGGTAGATCCTCAGTGGGTTCTCGAAAGCCTAACCCTGTAATGGGTTCTGTTGGGGATTCGTGTACAGTCCTCAGTTTAGGAAGTGACGTTAGAGATGTTGAAGTAGCAAGCGATTGGTCAAGATGGCGATAAAGTACGACCGTTCCATCACCTAGTCCAATGGCGAGGTGAGCAGCGTGTTCAGAGAGGGCTATGGTCGTAACCTAAATGTGGGGTTCAGAAGTGAATGGATGTGCAAGAGCACAACTTACTGGGTGAGGTCTGCTGCTTAGCTGCACCTTTGTCGAGCGCAGAAGATTTGGAGCCGAAGTCTTTTTGTCTTGACTTTCCAAATCCCAAATCTTCAGTAGAGGTGATCTGGAATTATCTTCTTCCTGGGATTATGTCAAAGCAGTTACAGAAATGACATGTTCTGCGACATACCCCCAAAGTCACCAAAATCCCGCGTTTCTCTGCCATATGAGTGACCCTCCCTCCTTGCTGAGCCACCCAGCTTGTCACAGACTCAAAATCGCGGTTAAGGAGGTGAATGCTTCCATGAATATCTGCTACCAGGATTCCGGCAGATGAAGAGATGGCAGTCGAGATTTCGGGAGTTGCCTGTTCATGATTTGAGAAATGCGGGTTATGAGTGATGAATAATCAACACACCTTGAACAAATCAGGCGTGCTTTGTAGGTCATGTACGTCTTTAACTTGGACTGCATCAAAGAAAGGGAATTGTCGCCACTAGACTCTTAATTAGTACCATTCATTAAACATATTGCGGGAATCCACTGTAATATGAAGACGTATGACGTTCACGGAAGGTAGGGAATATAGCAGTAACTCACCGGTGGTAAAGCTCCTCCAGGTAAGGCAGATTGTGTATTGCCTGGGTTATTCAGTGATGCCATTGGATTCAACCACGAAAAAGCAGGAGCCAGCTATTGTAAGAATAAGCTACGAGGTCTGCCAGAGACTTGTTGAAACGTCCAGGTCCAGAAATGTGCTTATGATAGAACTGCAAGAGCCTCTTGAGTACCTTGTTCTTATCTTTGGATTAGGTTCGTCGTAAAACGCGAACGAGAGGTTGTTCACCTTCGCGTTAGGAGTTGTTGAGTCTACTAGCGATGACACCAGGAGACATGCGAACATGTGTATTCCCAATATGGTAACTAGAACCCACGCTACGGCAACCTCCAGCTCATCATCACAAACGGTCTTGCCCGAAACTCAACCACCACCTCACCCCGTTACCCGTCCTCCTCGTACGTGCAATGCGTTGCAGTTCTTGCTGGAAAACTAAAGAATTGGGCTTTTAGATATACTATTAAACAATGGCGTTCTTGGGATTGCGCAAATGGCCCACCCCAGTACGATTTCATGGGATTTTTTTCTCGACGTTTCCTGACATTTTTCTACAGGTCGTTAAGACTCTGTGGCCCTTCATGATTGCTGGAGGCATTACCACTTTCCTCATTGCGAAGGCTCAGGAGAGCGGGGTTCAATGTGCGTATTCTACCATATGCTGACTTGACTGGAATTCTGAGCCACCTTGCTTTTAGCTGCTGAATGGCGTAATGACCCACGAAACCCCTACGCTGCTCAGCTCGCCAAAAAGTCCCTACACTAAATACTGCGTGTCCCCCGTTGATTGCCATTAGAAGAATTACATGCCGTTTTGTTTCTATTTCGCGCTCAGTTCGACTTAACAAAATGAAGAGTTTAGAGGAATGATCGTACTTCACTTGGACTGGAAATGCAACTCTTTCACGACCTTGGTACTCTCCTCTGCAACCTAAGCGCATCTTTCTCATGCTCAAGGAGGTTACTCATTGGTTATGTATCCCCGGAACTATACAAACCATGAAAGCATGTGCACATGTAGCGCTATGCTCCTTCGGCTTTCGACACACAAGGTCGCAAGATTAATATCAATCCGAGTCTCGAAATTAAGTGTCTACAAGATTGTCTATGATAACTCTTTGATAACTAATTGGTTGACTCAGGCCTAATGAACGGAAACGGACGGTGTGCCACTGCGTCGGTTGGGGTGCGTTATAGGCTTTCATCCCTGATATGTACCCCATATTCCGTCATGGCTGCAATTGTCGCTCTCTTGTGTTGAACCAAGTCTATTCAAGTTGGAAACACACTTGACGCATGCTGTAAGCCTTTGCAACCGGGTTATCCTTAATGAAAAGAGCAGGTAGGGCAAATCAAGTCTCTGTTGCATGAATGGCAACAAGGGAATGAGTGCTCCCGTGCTTTGCGCTCAAATCAAAATTGCCCATCGGTTGCTATCATCGCCATAAAATGTCCCACTTGGCGCTGTAGTTCCTTCCCAATTAAGCGCTGGTGTGCTCATCCAAAATACAAATTCGTTGTCGACCAGGGAACCTGAACGCATGTACCAGTGATTGACCAAGATCCTGAAGGAGTTTTGTCCGCGCTAGTACTCACGGAATGGTAGCCCGGCATCCTTCTCAATTATGCAATTATCCTGGAGATAACATTAATTCAAGTCCGAAACATCCACTCTAGCCCGACTTCAGGAACAAAAAAAAATGTATAAAGCGGAGGTCAAGGACACATATCCTCCCCATCATCTTTCCTCTGCTTTCGACCAACTGGCTTTTGGTTTATAACACTTTAGCAATGTTCTCCCTCACTAAAGTCGTTGTTTTTGCCATCGCTGCAACTTCTGTCTTTTCTGCACCGGTTGCATTCCCAGTAGACCTGGACTTCGAAGCGCGCCAGCTTGGACAGTGTCCAGACGTCGCCGTGTTTTTCGCCCGTGGTACGACCGAAATACCAAACCTCGGCACGGTTATTGGTCCTCGCTTCTCCACCGCCCTCAGAGCCGCCCTTCCGGGTAGAAATATCGACTTCAGCGGGGTACCCTACCCTGCTGTAGTATCAGGTTTCTTGGCAGGTGGGGACCTTGGTGGTAGCATCACCATGGCGAATAGTGTTACTTCCATCGCTAACCGATGCAGCAACACGAAAATCGTTATGTCTGGATATAGGTGCGTTTCCTTAGCTGCTTTTCCACGATTTTTTTACTGACTCTTCCTTTTTACAGCCAAGGGGCCCAAGTAACCCACAGAGCTGCTGGCAGACTTGCTGCGAATATCCAGGAAAGGGTTGTGGCTGTGGTCACCTTTGGTGATCCCAACGAGAGGAGAGCCCTGCCTGGTGTGCTCCAATCTCGCCGCAGGACGTTCTGTGCTACCGGTGACCTCATCTGTTCGGGACTATCACTTATTCTTCCTCCTCATTTGACCTATGGCGTTGTAAGTCACGTCCCTTTTCAGGAGTGAGGCACTTTGTCTGACAGGGTTTATTTAGAACGCTCCTGCTGCTGCCGCCTTTGTCGCTGGTCGTGTTTAGAAGAGCAATCCAGGCTGTGACCTGGCTTGCAATATTTTTCGATCGCCTAAAATCCGTTCAGCACCTACAAGATTCGCAAAATCCTGGGTCAGTTATGGATGTCGAAAGCAGATTGTACAAACCAACCCAACTTATTTCCCCACTCCGCCGTGCGGCCCTTTCGTTCCTTTCCGATCTTTCCCTCATTGTAATTAGTAAACTCATTTGTGATTGTATCACCTGTACTATCTGTACATATTTGTCGATGGACTAAACTTAACTTACATTTCGATTCTACCAATGCAGCACGTCTCTGAAACGCTTTGCATCTCCTTTCCTATCGTTCGACAGTTCTCAAGTGATCGCTACCCTAAGGTTCTATCTTGTGTTTGGAAGGCATCCTTCCAGACAACGCAGATCCATATTTTGGCCTTGGTTTTCAACACGATGTGCAGGCTCGGGTGTTGTTGCTTATGGGCCCTTTACAACGGTAACTTCCTGTCAACAGGTTCGCTATGTCGTTGGACTATTAATCCAATACTTGCAAGCAAAGGCAGCTTTCCACCCGATCCTGGAAAACGAGAGTATGTGCATTCATCCTCAATTGAAACACAACTGACGTCAATATTCGCCTATTTTTATTCCTCCTTGCCTCTGTTCTTCTTTAAAGGGACGTTGGACAACTCGAAAGTTTAAAGATAACGGAACGGGACTTCAATTGAAAACCTACAACACCGAAACCATGAGGGAATATTGTTGATGCTCGGAATCGATATCACTGCTACCAGAACGTCAGAGCCAGGTGCAAAGAGCGTTTCATGACGAGTTGTTCAAGTTGCACCTTTTACTAGATTCTCTTCCGCCGTCAACGCTGTCATCTTTCCCTGATACCGGACCGATATCACTACGCCACCAACTTATCACCAGATAGTAGCCTGTAGCTGGCATGCTACTACAAAGTCTTGGAAGCTGCGTGTATTAAAAATACAAAAATATCTTCAAGGAACCTGTCAGCAATATGGGTCTGGGAAGGTTGAGGTGAGGCAGTAATTACTCTGTTAGCGAGAGTATATGCCGATAATCCAGCGAGAAGTGGGGTCGTTAGTGCTTGTAATAGACCCAGATAGTATCTTGTCTGACAATGCAAGAAAGATCGAAAGACTTCGAAGTTCGTCAACTTTCTCTTCCTTCTCTCATATGGTTAGAAGGTCGACGTCGTGGCAGCATTAATCTTATAATCTCTAGGTGCTAGCATATGATTACAATCAATCTAATCCGTACAATATTCGGGACATCCATGCGTAGTGTTCAAAGGCATCCATACTCATGATAATGGCGTGATTGTGCATTGAAGCTGTGCATGAAGGGAAGCCCACCGCGTAGCCGCGTAGCGTGTGCTGGTAGGTCACAAATGAAAACGTTCATCAGAATCCTGGAGATAGGATGGAACTTGATGACAGTAGTGCTATAGAAGACCTGGGGTGACTGGATGTGGGGTTAGACGTATACTTGCACAGAGATTCCAGCAGCCAGCAGGCGACTTAGGATGATCGATTGACCTTGCATGTCATCCAGGCTGACTTATCCCCATCCCCCGCGTTAAGCCACTTAGGGTTATGTCGAGCGAAAGGTCCTACTGCTGTCAGTTAGAGGTAGTGGTGAGTGCATTCTATTTCCTCTTCACATAGCCATACTGACATGCATCCGAATCATGGCTTCGAACCGTATACATGCTTCGAACCGTATACATGCTTCGAACCTAGTTTATTATGACTGTCACGGTTCGCAGTCAGAATAGAATGAATTAACAACCCAAATCCAGCTGTCTGAGCTTTATATTGATACGAGCCAGATGTTGAATCTTATCTTATGGCGCTAATGTGAGAAACGTCAGCTTCGAAATGCGCCCACAAGTCGAGAGATATGTGCCCTTCCAACAACTTTCAAGTGCAACAAACGAGGAGCACACGTGTATTCTGCACATAATCATCAATTTCCTCTTTCTCATATGCATATAACTTGCTGAATCACGATTACTATGGTTTTCCGTGTCATACCTGCGTTGTGGCCGTACAGCCTTTCAGAATATGACGATGACACCTAATAGTCCAAGAAGACCATTTAAATTTGAGAAAGAGACAACCTTATGCTCACTAGGAACCCGACCATCATAAGTCTGAGAGTCCAATTATCAAAGTTGGGCGCCAATCAGGTTCCCCCTCCTTTTATCGCGATAATGAGCGCGGACCTTGAGGGCCGCCCATAGGGTAAAGGGTTGCCTTTAGGCTGTGCGGTTCATCTAGATAGCACATATAGATGATAGATTAAGAAATCTCTGTGGGCTCAGTGCGAGTGTCAGGGCATGAGGCGAACATGAGGCTCCTGTCGTTTGAAGGGGAAGTTGATCAGATGACGCTATCTCGATTGGAATACACTCATTATCTTATCACGCCGCTCAAAATGCGCACCGAACCCTTGCGACGAATGGGGTCTTTAACATTTTCCTCAACAAAAGAAACCATCAAGGAACGCCCCAGCCACGTTTGGCCCCGCACTCAGGCTTGCTTTGTCGGTCTCGGATGAATCAACAAAGAACGAACACTGACGCTATCGACGTCATTATGCTCAACAATACATTCTAGTGTCCTTGTATGTCTAGCGCGGCATCTCTGACTCAGGACTCAAAGGAAGCTTATCGATGGATGAACGAGTTATACAGGTTATTGTGGGCGGTTTGGTATATGACGCATTGGACTTGTACCGATGATCTTGTATGATTGTACGGCCATCGTTGCCTTTATCATACCCCGCACAAACTTGAGTTTCGGATCCACGTTCCGCGTTGCATTCCCCACACTGTGCGCGGTAGGATCTTAATGAGCGAAACAAGTCAAACGATCTGGTGCTGGCAGGAGCTTCAGGAGCTTGTTGAACCAGGGCGACTTGCTCATTCGAGTTATCGAAACGCGTTAGCATGCGAACCATTCCCAAATTTTCAGGAGACTCGCCAATAAGCGATACTCCCTGCGAGTAGAAAGTTCGTCTGTGAAGGGTGAGGAATGACATTACTAGTAGGCGGTGCTTGCGAGAACGTCGGCTGAAGCATGAGGTTCAGAGACTAGAAAAAAAGATCAGCCATTCATCGCGTTTATTTTCTTACCACTAATTTCCAGAAGCGTGAAATGCGTGTTCTGGACCCACAATAATCTTGTGTCGGAATCTCTATAGAGCGTCTATTTTCCAAGTCAGACGCCCATGGATACGCGTTCACGTCGGAAAGCAAGCTTATTGGCGGAGGTTACCCATCAAACAAGTTGCACGATCTCAAAGAATATTTTCAAACGTATCTCGAGTCTCGAACTTTTGTTTTGAACCAGATTGATTCGTGTAAATCAATCTGGCATCCTCAGCTGACTATCAAGGCCTCATGTAAACCTTGCTGCACAGTACAGTCGAAGTCGACTCAGTTTCGAAGGTTTTGGCACTCTTCCAGAACACAAGGTGAACATAACTTTGAAGAATGGAACGCTAGTGTGATACAGATTAATCAACTTATCCATCGATATCTCACCATGACTCGTTTCCCACCGACCAGGTGATTCAGTATCAGTCGTGTGCCATCTATGAAAGGTTCATTGCAAATGGCATGACCTCGGTGCTTACCACCCGTGAAAGTAAATCGTGCAGATCGTGTCATACTGACTTAAGCAGATTGTGATTTGATTAGACCATCTGATTGTTTAGAAGGACTCAGGCATCCAGATGGGCACCTTCTCCGAGCATATACTGTATACAAGTATACCACGACAGCCCATCTCGAGTGGAGCTTCCAAAAGTAACCGGAGCACATCCGTGAATGTTCTTCGAAGCCGAGCCGAACTGCTTTACAGTTAGAAACACCATTTCCGGTGAGCGACAACTTACCAGTGACTTGACTCACCATGAACCAGAAAGCGATTCGAGCGGTACTTGGATCACATTCCAAACAAGACAACGGGTTTGCGCGACTCATCTAGAGCCCGACTCTTCCCAACCAGCTGCCTATCAATCGGCTCATATCCAGACATAGAAATAAAGATTCCAATTAAAGCATCGCTATTGAACTAAACCTGTTGAATCACTTGAATGGCGGTAAAGCAGTGCTCCGCTTTAGTGACATTCAATAGACAAAGTGTCTTCATGTTTCTGAAATTTTAAAAGGATGTGGTTCCCTGTAGGGATCACTCACGAAATCCCAGGTATTGGAATGTTAATGCCTTGTGGGGATGAAAATAATGGGGTGGTATCTTCATATAGGCAGCTTTTGGGCGGTTTCGACCTGGATGAGAACGGCGAAGCTCGCGGAATAGGGGCGGAATAGGTTTAATGTTAATGATCAATAATTTGATTGTCAAAATAGCACCTGACATATAGGTATAATAACTTGCGATGTAAATCTCTGCCACCACCGAACGGAATAACCTGAAGCGGAAGGGTCAAAAGCAAACTAGGGAAAATAAAGAATAATTAGACGGAGCATGCTGTGCTGCGAAGGGTAATTCGTGATCATGATCCAACCTATCTTACCCACCATCCACACAAAGACCCTCGAAGGGCGCGTTTTTCGGTGTCAGGTTCCACAATTTCAAGAAAAAGTCCTGAGTTTTCTGAATGCCAGACAGGATGTTGACAGATAATCCCAAGAACTGATTGTGAGTACCGGTCCGAGAAGTAAAAACTGACGCCACCGATCGTTGAGGCTCAATGATACAACGCGTAGTGGTGGCAGCGAAACGCAAAACATGGAAGTTGCCGAGATGCAACCTGAGCCAATGCCGTTCTGACAGGTCAGAAAGAGCAAAGAATGAGGGTTGCACCTGGACCTGGAAAAGAGGTTGCTACTCACAAACATCGTCATCTTCGTGTTAGGGATATCACGCAGCAAGCAGAGGGATAATGAAACAAAAGCAGGTATATCCAAACAGGGGAATATAGTGTAGCATTCACCCTAGTTTGTGCACCCTGCATTTTGCCGAGAAGTTGCGGTAGGTTGCGGTGGAGTTGCCCAAATCAGAGATGGTAGAGTCTGTCTGTCCCTGGATCCTCTCAAGTGTCAGCGGCGTGTTGACGGGCCTCATTGGTCCTGCTGACGGAAGGAACCTATACACCGGCTTCTGGAGTAGGGCTGATAAGAGATGAGAGTTCTACAATTCCGCCGTGAAGCATGATTGGCAGCAAAGGCCGGTGAGTCGTACTCCCTCTATGGCAGAAAAAAATCTGTAGTTATGTTAAGGAAAAAGGTGACCTCTTGTTGCGTGCAGCTGCAGGTAAGCCAGAAGGAAAAGACTCGCAAAATGATAGACACATTAAACACTGTTTCAATCCGGAGAGAGCTGACCCATTATTCGGTAAGATCGTTGATAAGACCTCACTTCGTGTTTAGAAGGAATCGAGCTGCACAGAACGTAGTCAAGTCGGTTTTCATCCAACCGTTTGAAGAACCAAGCCATATGCTGTGTATGCGTCCGCTCCTGAACTTCCGCAAGTCAAGGCCAGAAACAGCACCAAGATATGTATCAATAAACAATTATGTCCGTTTTTCGTTCCAGAACCAGTAAAAAAACTGAGAATCGGATGGAAACCTCAAGGAAGCGTCCAAACGAACCATACCGAAAGAAGTCGAATCCAGCCGGCGCGAAGAAATGGCTGCCAAGATAAAACGCAAGACAAGGGTACACAAAGAAGAAAGACACCAGTTCACCCTGAATAGAGTTGAAGGAGTTCCGCCTTTACTGAACAGTGACTAGTGACTAGTGAACGTTGAACGTTGAACGCCCAATGACGTGCCCCAGTCGAGCGTGTCACTCGCAAAGTATGACTCATGCGCAGCCCAAGTTTGATTCCTGGAACATTTTTCTGGGAAATGCTTTATCTCGGTGCAAAGTTGCCCTTTGAAAGTTGAAAGAAATCCATGGCGGTATCATGATGGATAAGAGCAAAGTGTCGCAAGCTTGGCTTGATTTTTTGGGAGGTCTCGTGACCACGTGTTGGATCCCAAGCTATGACGTCACGCGTCGTGCGTTTATCAATCATAGCTCGCTCTACTCTCCTGCTGAATTGATAAGGGACCGATATTCCAAAAAGTTTGAAAATCTGTGCTCGTGCTCTTCTGCTAGCGCTTAGACCGGTTAAATTGGCATTTATTTAACATCATGCACAGACGCATTCGAAGGGCGTAGAAATTGACAAAGAATTGGGAACATATAACCATACTAGTAATATTCGAACTGCTTTGGTAATGGTACTCTGACACAGCGGGCCAACGCGTTTGAAGTTTGAATCGATATCATAAAGTTGCTGTATACAGATAACCATAGAAATTTCGAATCACAAACGTTCGAATTTTTCCACGCAAACAATCCACCACAGCTTCCTCTTCCGCACTCACCATCTCACCACGAGGCACATTTCGACTGAAATTCATTCGGCCGACTCTCACCTTTACAATTATTGAATCTTATCTCATCACAACCTGTCCATCTAGCACTTAAAACACGAGTACAATCTACCCCCTTCACGTATACTCCAAACATCAATATCTATCGCTAGTATCACCAATGCTATCATTTTCAGGCATCAATCACTCGTTCCTTCTCACACTTGGCCTGGGTATACAGCTTCTACGCAGCGTTTGAGGTCTATTCGGTGTACTTGTCAACCGCAGCATGCGAAAAATCAGTTCGAATGGCATGCAAATGTGTTTGAGCCGCCTTGCATCTCTCATATCAAAGCAGCATGGTACACGTCAATGCGGCTGTGGCTGACGTTCCAGCGGCACCCTGTCAAATTATATCACCCCCAGGAAGGACCCTGTGTCGCAGTCGCGGAAGTGAACGTACCTTGGAAACATGGATCCACAGTCTTTGGTACGCACAGTTCACTACGAACACTGGAGAACTATTCTTATCGAACAAACTTGACGAGCAAAGTGGTGTCTGTACTCCCTCGCAGCTCTTTCAATATACAATAAACGAATCATAGGTCGACGTCATGCGTGGAATAGCGGGGTCATTTGGCATAGTACTAGTATCTCTTGGAATATTAAACTACACAAGGTCGGTGTCAACGTCATGTCAACCAGGTCGGAATGATGCGATATTTCATCCCCTGACACACCTCTCGAACGATCTCGAGGACCATAAAGTCGTTACGAGAAAGCATATTCGGCTAGGGTCCCCATTTTTTGTATCAGATGCATAAAGCCTGGTGGGGTTCAGCCATTTTGTGAAGAGTACGCCTAGGTGTTTTAAACGTTAACGTTATTCATCTCGGGGTATCTTGCATTATCCGCTCGACAAAAATACGCCTCCAAATCTAACCCCGAGTTCCTCCTTTCAGCTTTATTCAGCAAACGAGACGGTTATTTTCCCCGCAGCAGAACACATTTTGGGTTCTTTATCCATCACCTCCGGTTTCGCCGTCCCACAGTCAGAGTTAACTAATAGTTTCTTGGTGGCACTCGTACTACTGGGCACTATTATAATTACCATCATCACCATTACCGCCAACCGCAACATCACCGGCATTGAAGCGACTCATCGCACTATTAATATCACATTTTATATATATTCCTTGAACAGGAATGACAAACGGCGGAGGCGGCATCCTAGCCCCGTTAATTCAAGATTTCAAGTGCATTGCACCAACGGGCTGAAGGCCTACTCGCAGATATTGCAACAACGGCCACGAGCCATGGTCTCGTGCCCCTCGCATCAGTTAATAAAACACTCCAGTTGCCAGATATTCATATTAAGACGAATCAAAACCGCACGGTAGATACCACCACCACCACCCAACCTTCCATCTATGTCCACGACACCATTCTCTTTTCGAATTCTCTGAAAACTTCCAATTCATGATTGTGAAATGCTGAAAGTGACATTTTCAATCGATGCTTGCACGATAGGCATGCCTCGTGATTTCCGTCCGGCGTGAGGCAGGTGACTGTAGATATGGCCTATTACCAGTTTAAGGGTGAGAAAGTGCATTAATTAGCTCGAAGACCGAGGAGAAAGGTATCTACTAGTAGAATCGATACAGAACTTGAAGGGACGAGCGCCGGAGGTATTATTGACTCGAAACGATATCGAATGGCGGAATCAAAGTTTAAACTCGAGCTCAAGCCTGAGTCCTGATCCTCGAAACTGGAATAAGCGCATAACAGTTAGAGTTAAACCAAGGTTGGCGCTTATGCGTACCTGAGTCACACACTGGGGGTGCCGTGAATTTTCGTTACCTTCTCACCTCGACCTGAAGTGCTCGAGGCTCGTTGAGTCAACTCGTTCAGGGTCATTCGAATTCAAGGGCTATACTGACAGGGGCTCATCAAGCGAATCATAGGCATGATCGTGACATCGCGCGTCGTGCCGTAATCCCCCAATCAAATTCAGAACGCGTTTCGGGGACTTCTTAGAAGACTTGTACATGTGTCAATGGTGGAGAGGAGTGTTTATTAACATCTACAGAGTCTTCGAAGCTTGGTTATGAACATACAGTACCAGATAAGGCTCAGGCTATGGAAGACTTCGAATTCAACTATTCGGTCAAAAACCTGGCAGTCCACACTGGCCACAAAACAGGGACCAACTGGGAGATCGTCGATAGCACAAGTATAGTATCAGTACACTGGCCTGATCATACATGACATGGTTCTCCGGCTAAACTCAAATATGAAATGAAAATGATTGCATGCCAGTGGGTACCGGTACAGCACGGTGGGGGTTTCGAAAACCTAGGGCTGGGATACGAGGCCGTGCCACGCCTTCAGGCTCTGAATGAATACTCGAATTGAATTGAATTGAATTGAATTAATATTGAAAGCTACTAGATGCCAGTGCAAGGGTCCTTTAAGTCGAAGTTCTCCACGGTTTCGAAACTCTTTCAGGGGTTGTCGGTTTCGTGAACAGGGCTCTTTGGTGCATCATAGCGATATTTCGATATCGGTGCCGCGTTTCTTAGAGTGAACCCTTCTGCCGGCGGGTTCAAATGAGCATTATTTCTGGGATTTTTACGATTAAGACTTGAGTTTTATCTTACATCTCAACACCGCGACATAAACTGGGTCTTTATATCTTCGCTATACTCTCCCACATCGGCGTCCCACCACAAACAAGCTATGTTGCAGCGCAGCGTCGAATATTCATGATCAAATCACGATCGACATCACGATCGATATCATAGAACCATGATGCATGATTTGCCATGGCGTATGTCAGCTGCAGCCTGAGGTACTATACTTTAACCAGCCGGTTCACCGCGTACTTGAACTTGAATGCTAACGTTAACGTTATACATACTAAATGTATTAGCATTTGAATTCGAGTTGCGGTTGTGAGGTGCGTGCCTGTCATTGCGGTTGCCGGAAGGAAATTAAATCGTCGTGTCTTGACTAATTTATTTTATTCTACGATGGGTTTGCCGTTATAGCGATTCAGAGCCTATATCGATTCGAATCAAGCCGTCTACTTACATATGGTAATTACTTCGCAGTTCCATTATCATATACCTTATATACGATAAGGTTAAGGCAATAGCTATATTATCTTGTTTGCAAGTACTGCGATACGAACTCTCAAATTAATATCATGTGCAGGTACCATGGCTACCATTACCCTCGCAGTATTAGTATTATTAGTGCTTGAAAACATTAAAAAGCTTAATATTCCCTCTTCACCAATTTAGCTCTTATGTATGTAGGTCTAATTTTCATACGTTAGGCTCTCCACCACTCCTCTCCTCTTCATCACCGTCATCCATCACCGTCTCAAGCTCCCTCCGGATCCGAATCCCCGTACATGCAAGGCGTAGTGAGTATCATTGACAACTTTAACATTAATATCAACGAGGCTATGGTTACATAGGTAGTATGCCTGCCGAGCCGACATAACACGCTCACTGGCACACTCATAGTATTAATATTGATATTAATCCAACACATTAAAATCAAGGTTCTAGAGTCTAGATCTAAAGAGCGACATCCCCGTGAGCATGGCGATGGTTGATAGTGATGTGCATAGGGGTATGAAGATATAGATTATATTGAATACAAGTGTACGTACACCGAAGCTGTAGATATCTGACATATCATTATCTATGTGCGAGCTGTGAGCCAGTGGGAGCCTCGAGGTATTTGAATTCGTGAACCGGTTTTGAAGCAGCATTAGGTGATTCGAATGAATTTGAATAGATTACGCTGGGTATTACTAAGACGGAAATTATGAAGATCCTCACTTTCAAAATGTCAATGGTGTTAGGGTTTTAACTGGTCATGGGCGGAAAAGCTGTACACACTCGTTACTTATCCACATTTAAGAAGTTATCGTGGTCCCAATTCCACTACTCCTACTAAGTACTACTATCATTCCAAGTACTTAGATCTACAAACGCACTCTTAACCCATTCGAATCATTCGAATCCAAAGGCTGTGCGAGAACGTCGACTTGGACTTGCCGTACGTGTAAGGTAGAGGACATCCATTTACGACGAACCTCACGTGAGCGT
>NHTK01005800.1:0-18304 GCA_002938355.1 Panaeolus cyanescens | reverse complement strand
GTTCACGAACTAGTGGGGATCACGAAGTGCTGGTGGATGATAGTAGCGATATTTGCTGTGTCTGGATCAGACCGGGTGAGCCCAATTTGCACGATTAACAGAGTTGGGGTAATAGCCTAGAGGGGTAAATGGCATCAATGGTCCACATTTCCTTTACACGTTTGAATAGCTTACGACGAATCTCATCGTGAATGCTACCGCCAGCGGCTGATAGATGAACCAATATGATGCTGAATGATAATGATATTACTATTATTAGTATAACACTCACCCGCCATTTGTGATTGAGAGGGAGTGATACGAGTGATGCGAGGCATATACAGTATACGATGCTCGACTCGATGCTACAATCATGAGCCACATGAATAAGTAAATGAAGGCACGCCATACATAATAGCAACCATTGTACGAATGCTTCGTTTCGAGGGTCCTGCGGTGCTTCGACTTGACCGATTTGAAACCCATAATATACGAAGAACTATAAACAGTGTCAGGTCTTACATTTCTGATGCAAAAAGGATCCATACCAGTGGCACTTGTCAATATTATGTTGATTGCAAATATTGACCAGAAGTATACGACGAGTAAGTAGTTGTATGACCTTGTGTGAGGATTTCCTAAAACGATAAATCCCCATACTGAACGTTGTTATCAGACAAATGTGTAACATGGACTATCAAAATGCGTACTGGTATCTGTGGTGACTAATAGGGCAGAGACTATCAGAAGCCATCGGGACCGGCCCCAGACTATATAGCATCTGTAAAGCTAATTGTGATTGAGATGAAATCAGGAGCTGTAGTGGTTTTATGAAGCACGTACTAAAATAAATTCTGCGACTAAACTAGAAATCTAGTCAGAAAGGATACTTTTATTGGACGATCGTTGATTTAACTCACTTGTTTGATGCAAAGAGTGGGTGCTTGAAGGGTATTAATCGTGAAACCCACGTGGGGGAAGGATTTCGAAAATAAGTGATGACCTCATGAGCAAAGAATTCGAAAGTAATCGCAATGTCAGCTGTTGAAATGAGGAACATGATAATCGCTGGGGCCAGTATGAACCAGCGAGCACTGCGCTTGTTCCTCAGCAGAACGTGGGTACAACTGACAATCAGGACAACATGAGCACCTGTGAAGAAACCGTATGCGCTAGGGTATAATTCTCGAATAATCTAGAGATAACTGACCATAAAGCAGCGTTTCAACCTGGATTAAAAAAATCATGCGCGGCTCAGTATTGTGTCATTTTCAGTGCAGCATTTGACTCACTAGCCCTGCTATAATATAGGGTATAACTGGCTCTGCCACCGCCACAAACAACTGTGAAAGCTGGGCCAAGTCCGGCTTGCTAGCGCTTGCCATAGGTACAGCGGCAGGGGAACAATCTGTTGGATTTTAGTTAAATTTTGAAGGAGAGTGGGTAGTCAAGTTGGTTGTTGAGCAAAAAGCAGTTGAAGTGGGCGGCGTCTTGGAATAATCGGTAGTACCCTTCCCGTACCCTACCTAAGGAGCACCATTGCAGCCCCTGACCACAGGAAACGCCGACCCTTGGAAAAGAAAACCCTAAAATAATATCAGGCCGACGTTCAATTTTCTGTAGCAGGGGTCATCATTATGTTCAGTTTCATGGGACTGGAGCCGTGTTGTTTTCCTCTTAGAGTTCTGGTTGTCATAGCCTGTGTAGACGCTGTATAACGATATGAGTACGGATGTAATCAGAGTGCAAGAGAGTTGGGTTGAACATTTTAGCTCGGGTTCCAACGTTCATCAAGAGCCATCGGCAATATCCGTTCGCCCTGTGTGGGCCAAACTGGGACGCTTGAATGCCAAAGAAAGTGCTTGCTTTTTGCAAAGGACATCGTTGGAAATGCTGGCGCATCTATTTCTTATCAGCCAAATAAATGAACGCCCCTTGCTGTGCTGATGGAGATCAATCATCACCGCCTTTGAAGAACTGTCTAATTTGTACGAATACATTGTGGCATTAAGTACACTCCTAGATCCATTTGTCCAGATGAATTAATTTACTATACAACAGGGTTCTGCGGAAGTATGTAGACACATACGATAGAATATAGGCGAGTCAATTGTGCTGCAGTACGGGATTACGAGAGCCATTCTGTCATTATCTATCTCTGCAACGAAGACCTCTGGGTTAGTCGAGTAACACAGAACAAAATTGGATGAATTTGCGAGTGCGTACCTTTGATCCACTAGATAATATACATCACTTCTAAGTGATATGTTTAACCTTCATTTGTTCACCATGGTCAGCTTCGTGCTGCGTTGTGTGAGGTCATGAACCGGTTGTCGTCGTGGTCGGTGTGCCAACCCGACATTGTATTGAATGTCTTTTCCGTGATGACTCGCCGTAGCCCAACCAACACGATGAGCAAGGTTGGCATGATGGCCTGCATTGTCAACAGAGTTTCAACAACAGAGCCTAGTTGGATTCAAAATGTACGCACCACAATCCTCATGGTAACGTATGCCAACGTCTCCTGTTTTCAACGTTGAGCGCTCAACACTAGTGTTATCTGTCAAAAACCAACACATACCCGCCAAGGGCTTGGAGGAAACAACAGGAAACTTAAAAGACACGCCGAATATATCGCACTTGATTCTATCCTATGGGATTCACAAGGGGTTTCAGTGCTGTTCCCATAGATGTAAATCAGACTCGACTCACAAAATGGCGATTATCCAGTTGTAGGACCGCATCTGTTTCGGGCCCATCAGCGTGCCTGCAACCTTTGCGACCCAGATAATGCGTCCGACTGTATAGGTACATGGCAAGATGAGCACACCCACATGTTCACCCGTCCCTGTGCCCGTCACTCACCCGTAACAGCAGTCATGAGAGTGCTTATCCCAAATATCGACCAGCCATAGATCAAAACGACGCGATCAAGCGTGATGCTGAGAGTGACGGTTTGTGCCATTCCAACAAAACCCCATACTGAAGCAAATTTGATTAGCATTTGGTCTTGAGAGATGGATGAAAGAGAGCAGGGAAACGTACTTGTATTGGCGAGTATCAGTACCGATGCCCCTACCAATACGTAAAAACACTGGCTCCAGACCATGTAGCAGCGATAGAGCTAATAAGCGATGAGAATGCCAATTTTCAATGTAAACACGAGATATGATACCATGGTGAGCTCTGCCACAAAACTAAACAGTATCATAAGAAAGGCGTCTCAATAACAGAACGATATACTACGTACTTGTTCGCCACGAACAACGGATTTTTGAAGTTTGCGAGACGGATCATCTTGATGGACATGTCCTCAAAGGTGAACTTTGAAAAGTAGAGAGCAAAGAATCTGAATGTCAAGGCGATGTCGGCGGTGGAAATGACGAAGAGGGCGACGGCTGAGGTGAAAATGAACCAATGCGTTGTATGCCGGTTCTGATAGAGGATAATCATGCAAACAGCAAAGAGAGCGGCATGAAGGCCTAAAAATCATGTTGAGTTCAGGTCACAGGACACTCAAGCAGTCAAGACATGCAGCTCACCATAGAGCAATGTTTCAACCTGAGAAGTGAAAGGAAGAAGTCACGAAAAGAAAATAGAGATATATAATATCAGACATACCAAACTAGCAACGATAAAGGGCACTAAAATGTCTTCAAATTTAGCCACCAGTTGGGGTTCAACGCCAGAACCAGTCGCCATAACCAGAAGTGGGCCAACGGAGCTGGTACGCTGATTCTCGAGCCTCGAGAGGGTGATAGATAGCTTTCAATGTCCTTACTGAAAGTGAAAGTAGGAAGCAAGAAACAAAAACATAACCAGGATGTGGGGAATCAGGCCGAAAATCTGCAAGCACGCTATTCCTTGGCTGCCGTTTGGAGAGAATCAGGAATGTCCCGTCCAGGGCTCGTCCCTGATGAACACTGGAGGATTTCCCTTCGCTCCGCAACTGCCACAATTGTTCATAATAGCGTCTGACCCTACATCGTCATGGCTTCAGCACTCTCATCTTCAACTCATCTTCATTTTATACCACTTTGCCAAGAAAAATCCTGATGACGAGAAAAAATCCATAATTACTGAGCCATTTTTTTTACTGATGCACAGCTTGGCTTGCACATTCAGGGAAGCGAAACACCAAGGCTAGTGGATTTAAACCAATTGGCATCGATCATCTTTGGGCTGAGCCCGAGGCTGAACAACAGGTTTTTATTGTCCTGGATTCATCTCTAACCGGAAAAAGATCAGAAGAGATATGGATACAAGTGTAACATTTCCCGCGAAAGACGCACCTCAAAGCATCTATTATCTGCAATGTGTAGACAATGTTGAGTTGGCATGTCCGAGTCGGACAACACTCAATAGTGATGAATTTGCGGTCCAATAAGTTGGTCCTCCTAAAAGGGAGCTGTTGCATTAGCAACCCATTCCATACAAGTGGAGAATACACAGTTAGTTGACCAATTCCGAATCTGTTGCTTCATTAGTCGTTACTTAGATGTTCGCCGAAAAGAATTGAAAGAGCGAAATGCGTTCACTCATCCCTATCAGTATGACTTAGAGCACCTTCTCAACACATTCTAATTAAAACATTTATGTAGCCCGCTTAGCTCAGTGGTAGAGCGCGCCACTCGTAATGGTGAGGTCGGTTGTTCAAACCAGCCAGCGGGCAACTTTTTTTCCTTTTCAATTTACCTTTACCCCAAGTCAATATTGAGAAGTATGTTTTGTTTTTGGCTTTCTCGAGATGAAAAGAAGCATTCCGAAAGTAAACTATCCAAGATCCATGTTTTTTCGTATAGCGGAAAACGTATAGCCATCCACAGAAACCTATGTTATTTAAATTACACCTATACGATGTTGTACATTTGCATCACTATTCAAGCCAGTTAACGTTATAAAGAAGTGGTTGCGCGAAGTAGCTGAAATGGTATGGATATCTCGAATGTCCATGAGCAGTGCGAGAGGAAGCTGTTTCTTCATTAGATTTACACATTTTCTCTACTACTTTGACAACATCATCTGGACACAAAAATAACATTAGCATGACATGCCGTTCAATCACTAATTGAAAACAAACCTTGACGAATTCTAAAAATGGCCCATGAGTATCTCCACAATTTTTCAACAATAGGGGACTCACCGTCATAGTTGATTTGGCCATCACCATCAACGTCTGCTTCCCGAATCATTTCATCGACTTCGGTATCCGTAAGTTTCTCGCCTGTTATCATGTATCGTGATTGAGAAAAGTGGGGTGAATCTAGCTCGGAAGTAATAACATACCGAGGTTGGTCATGACGTGCCTCAACTCGGCAGCGCTGATGAATCCGTTACCATCCTTATCGAAGACCTTGAAGGCCTCCTTGATCTCCTCTTCACTGTCAGTGTCCTTCATTTTGCGTGCCATCATGGTCAAGAACTCTGGGAAATCGATAGTGCCATTGCCGTCAGCGTCGACTTCGTTAATCATGTCCTGGAGTTCCGCTTCGGTAGGGTTCTGTCCCAGGGATCGCATCACTGTGCCCAGCTCCTTGGTGGTAATAGTGCCATCGCCGTCTATGATAAATGGGCGCAATTAGTGATATGCTGGGCGCGTGAAAGCCGTTTATGTTTACCCTTATCGAAGAGGGAGAACGCCTCCTTGAACTCTGAAGTGTACCATGTCAGCTCAAGCCGCAACCTCTTTACATTCTACTCACCAGCAATTTGCTCTTTCAATGGTTAAAAAAGGAGAACACGTCAGCTGGACTATTCAATGAACCCGCCGGCGATGCAGAGCAGATGGGCGCTGGATATTTATGCCTACCTTCAGACTTGAATATGATTTTAATAAGATTTGAAAAGAATAATAAAAGATATACTTACAAGTTGATCAGCCATTATTATAAAAACGCGTTAAAGGATTGAAGAAAAAGAAAGAGAAAGAGATGATGATGATGGAGTTGAAAGTGTTCCGTTGCTTGTGTTATCAGGTCAGAGGGTATCCCAATGCCACCCCCATCTCGGCAATCGCCGCTCCCCCCGCGCATCATTCTCTGTCATCAATACTGCCTCGGGCGCTGTTTAGAAATACTGCATCAAGTCGAAACAAATAGAGAAAGCAGTACAATGTTATATGCATTGCTGTAAAATCGCTCGAGGAAATAAATATTATGTTAAGCCTCATCTGAATCCCTGACCGCGTGTCACAATCATTGAATGCCCCTGCTTAATATCTGTCCGACCGGCTAGCTGAGCGATCGACTGTAGGGCTTTACAAGGGCCGATTGCACCTCCCATGTAATCAATAACAGAGATCTTGAAATCTAGAAATACAGGGTATCCTCTTCTGGAGGACACCGTCCTGGCATCCATTGGGACCCTGTACATGGAGATTTTATTATCGATGTAGCCTGTCCACCGCAAACGAGCGCTTATGGATAAGATTAGATTCTGCGATTCAAATCCTAGGTAAAATGGGGATCGAGGTCCGGGTACTCAATTGGAACAGGGACGTCTCTGAACAGCCCCTGTGGTTTTCATATAAGATAGTTATTATACTTTCCATCCAATCACCGCCTCTTCGATATATATCGCACGGGAACCATTTATGATTGGGTTCATCACGACACAGAACAGATGGAGCCATACCTTGCCAAAATAATGTCTTGGAGACATCGAGAAACCACTGGCAGTCGACTGGGGAGTTATGGTGCATAGAGTTTTCTTTTATGCAGCCTGTCCGCCGCAAACGAGCGCTTACGGAAAGATAAGGTTGCGCTATTCAAAAGCCAGGTACACTGGGGTTCGATGCACTACTGGTACTCAATTGAAGCAGGCACGCCCCAGAGTGGCCCTGAGCGTTTCGTTTTCATATAAGCTGATATGGTTTCCATTCCCCCGCAGTTCCAGCTTAACCATGCCCGTCAATATTCATCACATCGAATCCATCCATGGTTGGGTTCTTCACTACACCGAACAGGCGGAAGCATACCTCGCCGAAACACCTGTCTACGACATTGAGAAACGTCGAGAGATGGTTTCTGATTATTTGATGGACTATATCCCTCGTGCACTTGACGTCAAATCCGCCCGATTAGGGGATTCGTTCACCTACGAGTTTATTGTTGGGATAATCACTATAGTGTCCGCTATTCCTGGTGGTAAACTGATGGCGGGTGCTTTGGGAGGCAAGACGTTTCGAAGCAAGGCGATGGAGGAGTTTGGCATTGACTCGGATGCGTCAGTGCTTTCGTTGATTGTTCAAGCGATGGTAGATGCCGGGGTGATTACGGACAAGAATCCCACCTTGACGGCGCAGGGTTTGGCAAAAGCAAAAGGGTTTGCAAAGACAACACTGAAGTTTGTTTGGAACGAGGGTGGCCTGAAGGAAGAGGTTCGCGATGAGCTTATCCGTGAGTTGGGCAACGAACTGGCGGATCAGCTGTGGCATGAATTTTTGCATTTGAAGCCTATCATTGGAACGATTATTAGCGTCAGGAGGGGAGAAAAGAAGGCAATCAAAAAATTGGATGCTATCATTAATTCGACTCGACAGGTCGCGCTATCCGTCCATACCTCTGTTGTGGTACCTACGGTACTCGAAAGACTGGGACTAGGATTGAAGGACATACAGGTGAGTCCTCTTCGGCGCCTAACTTCCTGGCGAATACAATAGGTGACCTAAAACTCGGAGCAGAGAGAAAAGTCTGCAAGATTTATGTTATCCTCGATGATAGGAACAAGTCAAAATCCGGGGAAGTTGAGAGTACGTGACCAAAGTCCAGCCATCTTGGCTCAGACTGCCCAGTTCGTCATGGGCATTCTAGTCCTATTCGTCGCATTCAACCGGCGGAAGTAGGCCTCTTGACCTTCGTCTCGGATCGTAGCTTCAACTTCTTGGGGGAAACAGTAGGAGGTGAAAAGGGGGAGCGATGCTTCGAGAATAACCAAAGATAGTATGAGTCTGATAGATTCCCTGAGCGCGTATGTGATTGAACGCCCCTGTTTGATATGTATCTACTCGAATTCCCAATCGGCTAGCTGAGCAATCGAGGATATTGGCATTAATGACGGATTTCTGGAGTGTAGCCTGTCCTCACCAAATGAGCGCTTGGCTGTGCAATTAAAAAAGCCCTGAGATAGGCTCAGGAACGCTGAGGTTCGATGGACGCGTCACGTTCCTGAAGGGCTCGGATGGCCGGGCTGTGTTTTCATTCAACTTGATTAAATTCTGTTTGTCCCGTTTCTCCGCAGCCAGCCAGTTCATATCCCAACCATGCCCGTCGATATTCATAGCATCAAATCCATTCATGAATGGGTTAGCCACTATGTTGAACAGACGGAAGCACACCTCGCAGAATCTTCCTTTGCAGGCGGAATTGAGAGACGTCGAGAAATGGCTTCTGTTTATCTGGTGGACTATATCCCTCATGCACTGGACGCCAAATCTGCCCGATTAAAAGGTTCATACACCTACGGGATTGTTGTCGGGATAACCACTGTATCCTCTGCTATTTTTGGTGGGAAGCTGGTGGCTGGTGCTCTGGGAGGGAAGACGTTCCGAAGTAAGGCAATGGAGGAGTTTGGGATTGACTCGGACGAAACGGTACTTTCGTTGATTATGCAAGCCGGGGTAGACCCAGGGGCCAGTGAGAACGAGGATCCCATCTTGACAGAGGAGGTTTCGGATGAGGCCAAAGAAATTGCGAAGACGACGCTGATGTTTGTATGGAACGAGGGTGGGCTGAAGGAAGCGGTTCACGATGTGCTTATCCAAGAGGTGGGGAATGAGCTTGGGGATCACTTGTGGCATGAACTTGTCCATTTGAAACCTGGCATTGGCACAGCCATTAGTTGCGCGCTGGGAGCGAGGAATACGATGAAAAAATTGGATGCTATTATTAATTCCACTCGAAAGGTCGCGTTATCTGTCCATACCTCTATTGTGGTGCCCATTGTACTCGAAAGATTGGGGTTGGGCCAGAGAGCGAGGGATACGCAGGCGAGTTTCCTTCTAGCTGCATTCTCCATTTGACGATCTCAATGTTCAATTGGGTCCTCAGGTTGATATCCGCTTCGTTTTTGGCGTGACCACTCTTCTATTCCTATTCATCGCATTCCTACCGGGAAATTACCAGAGATCCTACTTTGACTTTTGTCTCAAATGGTGGCTTCCGCTTCGTGTCGCACTCGCCACATGGCTCGCATTTCGGAGAGATAGAGCGTGGAGGTCATCGTCCAAGCTTTCCTGTATCTTCATGGGTGTTCTGGGACTTATTTTTGCTGATTTGCTGTGGATAATCGTGTTTGGGTACGAGTGTTGGATACACTTCATGTGAGAGGGGATGTGAAGGGAGAACAGAAGGATATGTGTAATGGCCTGCAATGCGGGTCACCAAATGTGTAGTTTACCAAATTGTTTGCAGATGCCCCTAGAATAGATGTGTAAGTATAATCACCGCCCCATACAAGAGCGACCCTATATCTTACCTTTGTACCATATAGATAATCAAATATACATTAATCTGGTTTACCTCAGACGTTCGTAAGCTCTAACGGTAAAGCCACACGTTATGAGGTGGTGAAAAGGAGGAGAGTGGAGCTTGGAGAATGATCAAGATATCGATTGGCATGGAAACTGGGTCAAAGGGGTGTAACAAAATGATAGAAACCGATGCTTGTGGAGGAAATGCAACACATATGAAGTTTCATGAGATCAATTGAGAAAAGAGTATTAGTACAGAAGATTCAAATGGGTATCATATCTCGTGGAACAAGAAAAAAAGGCACTACATCCCGTTCAAGTCGTCAAGGATAAAGAAAAAGGAAAAAGGTACGTCGCAGAGGAACCCAAACATTAAAATGAAAGTAAAAGAGACAACTTTTCATTTAAATCAGTTTCCGTGAGTGAAAACGCCGAGTGGCAGTTGGACAATCGAGTGTGGGTCGGAAGCCAACAGGTCTGAAAGACCAATGTAGTAGGCGATGATGGCGGTAACGACACCAAGTCCTCCTCCACCTTGGGTTACCCTATACAATATTATATTAGATTATGAGATAGCGGGACTTTTTATGCACTCACTTGGGTAAGTGGTTGAATTCACCGATTGCAAGAAGGAGGAAGGTCAAAGAGAGCATTCCAAAGAGAGCAATGAAAGCAATGCTCTTGCGTAACGCGGCAACCCTGAAGGAGAAGTATTTCGTTCATATATGGTATGAAAAGAGACCATATATATGACTTACAAGAGGAAGAAAGTGACCAAGAACCAGGTGATGAGGAAGATGCCCAATGCACCAGACAGTTCATTGGCTCCTGCATTTTCGAAAGCTGCGATGATACCACTTCCAGGAATCAAAATGGTGGCATATGACATCCAGAACGCTCCGTATGAGGTGAAAGCTGTTTGAAATGTCAGAATATATTCAATTGAAAAGCCAGCGTGGTGAGAAAAATAACGGAAGGCGGATTACGAGTATCGCCGTGCCAAGAGTTGAGGCAAACGCCCGCGATACCAGAAAAGGACTGGCGGCTATTTTCGATTCACCAAGAAATCGATACTCCAACATCATAAAATCCAGACTCACCGGATGCTCCAAATGTGTTTCCTTTGGGGAATTCCCACATGCCAGCGAGAAGCTGGGCAAGACCTCCACAGAAAATAGCCATGCCTACAACCACATTGGGTGTCTTGATGCTGCGCGCTTGGAGGTTGTAAAGAGAGAGCATCAACGTTGTTGACGCGAAAGAGAACAGACCCCTTATATTAAATGTTTTAAAATACCGAGGAGGGTATCGTTGTTATGTGGACTTACAAGGTAGCTGGGTTTGCGATGTTCGAAGGACGAGGAACATGGGGGCGGTGTCCTGCGGGGGAGGTCTTCTCGTAGTCGGTCTCTGACATTGTGAAAGCAGGGCTTGGAATGACAACCGGGGCAGGAGAGCAACCGTTCGAATGAGGCTCGTTGTCGGTTAAATAGTCCGAGGTGGAGAAAGGTCACTTGTTCACGGCCAACTGTCACTGAGGATCCGGAAGAAGTGCGCTCAAGTTATTTTTATCGTTTCAACCTGAGCATCTAAATACAATTGGAGATGGAGTGGGGGGTAGCCATCTGCCAAGAAAGTAGCTTTGTTAGCTGAACTCAGTCAGCTTCGGTCATGCCATGAGTTCGAGGGATTGACTAGGTCATATGTCGTACAATCAGGTCGAATTTCCATTGGTTTTGTATCTAGATTGTTTACTTTTAGCATCGATTCGAATGCGGCCATCGTTAGTCACCCTCAAATTTAAAGTCATACGGGGCTCGATTATAAGCGATGAAATGATACGATTCGATTCGAATACTGCGTATGGCCTAACCACCGAATAATCTATATTGACAGCGTTAAAAATAGCAGATGAACTTTGTAATAATAGACCCCATTTGGGGTCCGATTATCACTCGAATGGGCCGGTGATGCCTTCGAAGGTGAGGTAGCTAGCGAATTGCCTATCCAACAAAGCTCGATTCGCAAAGAATCCGCTCGGATGATGGTAACTCTTGCTCTTTATTGCCACACTCTGCAGAAAAAATGAGTCCTAGTATTACTCATTTTTTGATGCCCAGGTGTAGCTGCTATCTTTAGAGTATATCGGCCCCCAACTCGTGTCATCAGCTATAGAGTTCGCATGAGGTCTGACAATGTTGCAATGTTTACAATGTAAAAATAGGTTCATCATGATACAAAAGGTTCATCCGAGCTTTGTGGCAATGGAGTGGCATTCGAGCCTCTAAAATGGTGGCTCAACATGTGACTCTGGCGGCTGAGAGAATGCATTAACCTCCGAGAATCCGAGGTTCAGCAGAGGTAGCTCAGGTCTTCAAATTATTCGATGCTTCTTGTGACGAAGCTTTGTCGTTGACCTATGATGACCATTCGAAGGACCTTTTGAAGAATCGCATCGGATATAGCTATATATTCTTCCACACGTGTGTGCGATTTGATTTTCAAACAGTTTGTGATGGACTGCATTTCTTCCTCGTTCACGTTCACACCCCACATGAAGGCTATTGAGGCTGATATGAGAGAGTTTGACTATGCGGAGTAATTTGGACAACCAACCCAGATGTCCGATCACATAGGGGAAGCTGATTGAGCACCTCAAAGAAACCTGAGTTCAGGCGAGATATGTTCGCAGCGACGGTCAACATGGAACTATTCGGCGGTGCTTGCTAAGGTAGGAGTTGTGCTTGACGTGTGACATTAGCTGGCGAAATGACGCCCACGTCAGCCCATCTTTAACTGGATATTTCAGAAACCCCTTGCGATGAGATTGAAGACCTGATGTCCCTTCGGTATCATGTGCATAACCAGGAAAAACCATCCATCCGAGGCATGAATATAACACAGTCAGGCTGCTACTATCTTAACCTATTACAGCCAGACAAAGGATGTACGTGTTAACACGTCCGTGTTTCTGGCGACGATTTCAAGGTTGCGTCCCCCGTCAGTCCTACGAAACACGACGACGCCACCGGATCCCGCAACACCGCTAGCCGCAAGGAATTCTTCCCCTCCTTGATCAGCATTCCCAAATTCCATTCCTCGGATTTGGTTTAGCCCAGTGAACACCTGGTTGACCAATCTGAGGCCTTCGTTGGACTGCCCCTTATTGATGTGCTCAAAGATCGCAATCGAATCCCCTTGGGGGCTATTATTGGCGGTGTTCCTGTTGGAGACATAGATGTAGGGTGTGGGGAAACGGGACGTTGGGGGTGGGATCAGAATCTCCGCGGCAGCCCATGTTGCACCTGACGGGGGGTTAGAAGGGATAATCGAAACCGTTGCAAAGGTCGTCGAAGAGCCGCTGGGCTGAGCCGGGATGGTTTGAACACTCAATGTAGAAGAAAGCTCGTGAATGGTGAAAAGGCGGTCATCTAGGAAATTAATTCATGATCAGGTACATGAAAAACAGAACTGAAGAAGGCTCTCGGAACCCACTATAAATCGCAATGTGACGCGGTCCGCTGCCCTTGGGCTGGGGAATGGACCCTTGGATTTGGTAACTCGTTGACCCGGACGCCTGCTTCAGGCGCCAAATGGTATCCCCACCCTATCAGTAATGTACAAAGATTTTAGTCTTGCTCATTCAAGGTTAATACTATGCTTACAAGGTCCGGAACTAGGATCTCGCCTTGATATTCCAAGGCCATGTGAGGGTGAGAGACGCCCCCAGAAGGCTGAGGGAAGGTGATGATTGGCGAATTGGGGTCAAACTTACTGCTGCTTGAGCCGCTTATGGTTGGAACGATCCGTCCAGTTCCCGACTGGTAATTCATCACCGCCACAGAACCTGTGGATAGTGCAACTGCAAAGGCAGGAACGTCGCCTCCAGAGTAGACTGTATCGATTGCAGGCGAGAGGGACCCCGATTGATTGATCCCGAAAGACTGAAGAGAGCCATACCAGTTCTCGTTAACGGCGCTGCACAGGGTTTAATGAGTAAAGATAAGCAACAATAGCTGATAGAAGCTAAGCCTTACTAGAGCAAGCTATGGTTGGTAGGATTGAGAGAAATCCATGAAGGGTTCTGGCCAGACGGGGACTTGCTGGTTAGCGTCAGGCTGGACGTCGCAGAATTGAACACATAGGTAGCAATGAAAAAATCATAACCCCCAGCAAGAAATTTAAATTGAACCATGATTAATCTTGAGAAGATATGGTCTGAAATGGATGACTGATAACGTTAGTAACTCATTTTATACTCTGCTTTGGAGCAGCTGCAGAAACGTTAGACATACTTCGGAAAGAACCTCACAAGTGACATCCAGACACCAAAAAAAACACTGTTAGAACCGCGTTGTCGTCTAAGTTTCATCGTCAAAATACGGCGAAAACAGAACCCCAGTTGAGTGGTGGAGATCGTATTTCCGCGCGTACGGTCAAACTACGGGACCAGCAAAACCACAATGAATTGCCCCTGTTAGCGCCTTGATGGATTCAACATATTTCCGATAATGAACTGCAGGAGATAACTTCGGCCGCTTACATGTCGCCATAGTACGCAG
Source organism: Panaeolus cyanescens (assembly GCA_002938355.1). Classification (NCBI taxonomy): domain Eukaryota; kingdom Fungi; phylum Basidiomycota; class Agaricomycetes; order Agaricales; genus Panaeolus; species Panaeolus cyanescens. Next base: position 4,294 of record NHTK01005800.1, on the reverse strand, counting down.
TCTTCAGATCGAGGTTCGAACACGTTGGACTGGCCAATTAGCCGACAGGATTCATGGTTTTTACCCAGAAGCAATGCGGGTTTGGGAATATTCGGTTGTTGAGAAGCAGAAACATTCCATGACGTCAATTACTGTTCCAGAGTGCTTCCGAGGAACAGTGGGGAACTTGATAGTAATAAGCGATGCACCTTTATTAACCCTTATAATGGTGGGTAAAAGCCACAAATGAATTCTAAATTTCTTGATAGCAAATATATACGACCTATATCTCGGGTTAAAACACATATTTGCAAATGGTTTATCTAACTCACAAATGGTATCACGCAAGAAATGCGACACGACACCTGGCTTTACAACCACACGAACGATGTACGTGTTGGAACATCCGTATTTCTTGCAACAATCTGCAAATCCCGCCCACCCGCAGTTCTGCGCAGGATTATAACACCTCCGGTACCTGCAACACCGCTCGCAACCAGGAATTCATCTCCACCTTGTTGAACATTGCCAAATTCCATACCCCGGATTTGATTTAGCCCAGTAAAGACCTGCTTAATCAATTTGAGGCCCTCATTGCGCTGACCCTTGTTAACGTGTTCAAAAATAGCAATGGAGTCGCCTTGTGGACTGTTGTTTGCTGTGTTTCTGTTTGAAACGTAGATGTACGGGATCGGGAAACGAGGCGTTGTAGGTGGGATGAGAATTTCCGCAGCGGCCCATTGTGCACCCGCAGGAGAATTGGAAGGGATAATGGAGACGGAAGCAAACGTGGTGGAGGTACCGTTAGGTTGGAATGGTATAGTTTGAACGCTCAGAGTGGAGCTGAGCTCGTGGATGGTGAAGAGGCGATTGTCTACGTGGCTATTAGCCACATGCTACGTCTAAGTAAGATAGAAGCTCACCGTGTATCGCGATATGACGTGGCCCGCTTCCTTTCGGTTGAGGGATGGATCCTTGAATTTGGTAGGAGGAAGACCAGAGGTCTTTCTTCAAGCGCCAGATTGTGTCTCCGCCCTATAATTATGTGCGAATAATAAGTATAATCCCTATCTGATACCTACACGAGACATTTCTTACAAGATCTGGGACGAAGACTTCGCCTCGATACTCTAATGCCATGTGTGGGTGCGAAACCCCATCCGACGGAGGGGGGAAAGTAATCGTTGGAGAATCTGGATCAAATTTGCTCTGTCTTGACCCTCTAATAGTTGGAAAAATTCGACCGTTTCCTGTGTTGTAATTCATGACGGCGACATCCCCAGTAGACAGTGCTGTCGTGAAAGCTGGAAGATCACCTCCCGATGGGACTGTGTCGATGGGAGGTGAAAGAGTACCATCCCTATTTATTCCAAACGATTGCAGGGCACCAGGAGCGTTTTCGTTCGTAGCACTGCAATGACATGTCTTTGAGACACTGGTGGCTGCGATCTATGACATATACGCACTACAACAAACTGCTGTTAACTGGATTCAAGGAGATCCAGGAGGGGTTCTGTCCGCAAGGAGATTTACTCAATAGAGTTAGGGAAGACGTCAGTGAGTTGAAAAGGTAAGTTGCAATGAAGACATCGTATCCTCCAGCGAGAATTTTAAATTGGACCATTGTGGGGGAAAGGATGGGCAAACGTAGTTGGAAATAAGGAAAGGGGGAATTTGAGCGTATTTTATACTGGAAGGAGCAGCCGAAGTGAAACCTGAAATTTGAATTGGGAACTAATAAATCAGTTTATTTTTTTGTGAAAAACGATGCTTCTTTTGCTTCTAACCTTCTTGGAAGACATACATATGTAGTTCCAAATGGACAGATATGTGACCCAACATTACGTTGCGAACTTTAGCAGGGGTAATTTAGCGGCGCTTTTTGTATCGTCATCGTGGATTGGCTTGGTGATGTCTGCATGTACTTCCAGCTCATTTGTCTCCGTATGCGCCCAGAAATGTTGCCAAATGGCCGCAGTTTCTGCGTTGTCCCTTCCATACGAAAAAGGGGCTGAACATAAGATATGGCATGAATGTCAAAAGAAGAACATCGTATGCGGGAAACAGACACAATGCGCATGACCTACAAGCAGATTTTATAGATAGACCATTTTCTCATACAACTATTCCACTCACACGAGAAGCGGTGATGCATTGACGATACCACGTCAGGATTGTGGGCTGCTTAGTATGGCCAAAAATTCGCCCTCTTCTCCAGAAGATGACCAGTCAGCTGAATCGTCATCATCGCCTGCTTCATCGTCTTTGTGCCAAAGTTGCCAATGCACGGAACGGAGTTTGGCCGGTCGACTATAGGCTGTGTATTTCGTGCCCTCGGGAACATTGCCGTTCTTGCGGTCTATCCATTGCCGAAGGAAGGTTGTGTCGTCATATAAAAGTTGCATGCAGTCACAACACTCGCCAGACCACATTGTGTTATCTTTTTCTACTGTGATACCTGGGATTGGTAGTGTCGATCCACGGAAGTTGACAGAAATATGGACTTCCTCTAGAGACCCTAATCTGTGCAAAACGCGACCGTAGTGAATCTATATAGGCTATCAGAAGCAATTCTAACCGATTTGGTTTTACACATACAGACAATCCAACGCCATTGCTGTACACAATATGCTGGTCATGAGTGTATGGCAGTTTCACTGCATTGGAGGTATTGCAGAGGCTGCACCAGGTTCCTTGCAAATCCAATCTCAAAACCTTAAGATGAGGAAATCGTTCGATAAAGCCACCCAGGGCAGCTGGCGAGATATGCCGACCAATAATGTAAAGTTCCTCGACGGGACACTGTACGTTCACAAACGGAATGTGGACTGTACCGTGACTTTCAAAGAAATATGGGTAGGCCCTTTGCGTCATCCAGTCCACGCGAATGGAATGTATCTTTTGGAATCCGGCCAAGTTCCAGACTGTAAAATTGGCAGGTCCTCCCTTGTATTCATGTTGAATACACTGGATCCTCCTTCATTCGCAGACCTGACGTGAGCCGTGGATATCATAGATACATAAAGAAGGTCAAACGAACCGACACCACTTCTGTTTTGCCTCAGGGAAATACATATCTAGTTCATCCGTATCTTCCACCCGTGTCAGAACTAAATTTTCGAACCATGTCTCCAATCCCATCAGCCTGAATCTCCGGCAAGTACGAGTAAAAGCGTCAAGTATTTGCCATGAAGGCTTGCTATGAAGACCAGAAACTTGTCTGTTAGACTTATCAAGCTCTAGGGATGATGAAAGAGTGAGCCATCGCACGATCTCACGGACCAGCTCATTAGGCAGCATGAAGATAAGGTTCGAGTTCAAGTGCAGTTGTGACTTAAACCTCAAAGCGTTCAACGTTGAACGTTGAGCGTCGCTGACGTTGAGGTGTGGCCACGTGATTGGACGCGGCGCAGGACTGCCAGTGCTATCACAACCATTCCGGTGATACGGAAGCGTGCATACTTCAAGACTAAGGACGGCGTTGAATAATTATGTCGACCGCAGCGTGCTCAAGAACTAGTATTATAAGGTATTATAGCCCAGCTTGATTAGTTTGGAAAGGAATGATTAGCAGCAAATACCATGTCCTCAAGCTATGAGTGGAGACCTACGGTGGAGGTGGGATTGATAACGCCCATGATAGCGATGATTGATTTCCTGACAGCTCATTTTGCTAAGGGCAATATTCGACGTTCATCCAGCTCCTTTCTTATCTCATCAATCCCGTGTTGTACTATATCTCCTCTATTTCTTCAATCGACACACATCCACGGTACCGTCTCATCGCTTGAAGATATTTTTTCCAAGTCAGAAAGTTGTGTGAATACATGGCGCCTGAGCTCCTTTGCCGCAGACTTCTCTTCAATCATTCATTCGGTAACGACCAGTTTCTCACTTTGAAGGAAGAGCACCTTCCTTTCTTTCTCTAACCGCAGGATCCGCTCCAGTATTGTCGCGGTTTGAGGCTTGTTGTTGAAATGCACCATATTTGCCTGCAATCTTAAGAGTGGCTAAAGAGGAGTTAAGGCAATGCCTATTACAGATGAGACGTTAAAAGGGACTCACTTTAAAGAATTTCTCGTTCAGTTGCTTTTCCCTGGATTCACCGTGCTTCTGACCCTGTGAAGTGTCCCAGCAAGTGGTAACAATCGTATGATGGGCCGTTTGTGTTTTTATTCCCTAAGCTCATAATATAAAATTTAAGATAAGTTTGAGATAAGTAAGCACATTATATGTAAAAAAAAAAAGCACACCTTGCAAATTAAGCACAAAATATGCAAATTTGAATATTATGAGCTTATTTTGCAACAAGAAT